>JADLZK010006890.1:0-32455 GCA_015847255.1 Hyparrhenia diplandra
GAGGTACAAATGCAAACGGATTAAGGATGCACTTCAACCGTTGTTTGATATGTGTGTGTTTGCCGTCTGCATTTCCGTGATTACTTCCATTCAACGAGAGCATCGCACCTTTTCTTGGGATTTTCCCAGGATTTTTCGGCGTTATGCATTAAGTGGTAAGCGACGTTCCCGTCGACGACGAGGCGCCTACGGTGACTTCGAGAATCTCCAGATCTGCCGGCTACCCAGTCCTTCGGAGGTGCTCATAGGGGTAGGGTTTGCGTGCGTGTGTTCATAGGGGTGAGTGTGCGTGCGTGTTGTGAGTGTCTGCGTTGTACTGTGTCATTCTAAAAAAAAAGCAAGCAGGGTACGAATGACGGCGTCCTATTTTTAGGTTGAGAAATTTAATTGGCACAAATAAATCGTGTAAAAACATTTGCTGAATAAGTTGTATATAATTTTTGAAAGACGTTAAACAACATTATGTTCAGTCGTAAAGTATAAAATTTTGTGTTGAGAAATTATTGTGATAAACATGTCTGCTGATAGTTATAAAAGGTCACGTAATAAAACTATTATGTGCAATTTAACCCCTAATAAGATACCTGCATGCGTATAACGACAAATAGGTCAATAATTAAAAAGATGCAAAGTGGAGCGTCATTTCGAGCTAATCATGTGGCCAAGCCACCAATGATGGGTACTATCATTATCCTTTCTTGTCATTGGCTTTATCTTATGAGAATTCCAATTTGATATGCTTGGAAACAATGTGAGCACGCATTCTGCATTCATCTGGCCGGGTGCCGACCTAGGGCCATCCCATTGTGATCCTGATCATAGACAAGCTCCCTGAATTTTGATTCTATCATGTGACCCAATTTCAGGGGGTTTAAAAATATTTTTTCAAAAGCCATAAAAATTATAAAATTGCACCAAAAAGATAGAAATAAAATTCTCGTGCCCTAGCACATCGCAAGCCTCTGTTAGCATAATCTTTGCATGAAATACACAAGCGTACTCGCCTAAAGATTGAAACTCATCACCTTAACCTTACGCGGAACAACTGTTATCACCAAATCTTATGTCTAGATATTAACACTCTCCTTTTGTATAAATTCACCAAATCTTTTTTTTTAATGTTTAGATGTCCTAATAAGCATCCTCAAATGAAAAAGTCAACGATATAATTTTAGATCTCATCGAGCACTACAACTTTGGTATAGAGCGAGCAGTTTTCATCTGAAGTCGTTTGAAATATTCAAAATTTTGAATTTTACAAATTGAGAACTTACAATGAATATCCCCTAAACAATCTCAATTGAGTAAAAAAAACAACTAGGAGATGGACTTAATTTTTTTTACTGGAGGAACTAAAAAGGATAGTCGACCCTGATTTTCTGATAAAACATGCACAAATTTGCTGTTTTAAGGCTATTTCCCCTTTTGCGGAGCAAAGGAGAGCAAAGCGTTCTCATCTTTACTGGTTATCGGCGTGAGTATCCTGCACTCTACTATTTAATGTTGCTGATGCTGAATTTCTCGGAAAATTTGTGTAAGCTTGCTTTATGATGATGACCAAAAGGTAGTTGATTCTACAGCTGGAGCTTTTTCCTTCCAAAACGATGATATATAAATATATATTCTCATTACGGAGGTTGCATACCTGAAAATCTCTCATAGGGCAACCAAGGAATACCTTTTTTGGGCCACACTGAATTCATAGATTCTTAGTATTCACCACTTGGAGTTCTTTTCTTCTCTGGAGGAAGGTAGCGTGGAAAAGCATAATTTGCCGCTTTCGCTTACATTGGACATAAGTGAGTTTCTGATTCTTCCACTGGTCACTCTAGCTCTAGACTCTAGAGATATGCTATTCCCTGATAAAATTGAAAATTGAGCTGCAAATGATGATAAAAAGCATAGGCGATTCTCCTCCCCTTTCATGTTATGCCTAGAGCATCAAAATGTTATGTTAATATTTTTCAAGAGAATTTTGCGGTTACCGATCGTTTTCAGGTATACAAAGCCTTGATGTGATTGTCGCACTCACACATGCATGCTTAGTAGTAAAGGCCAAAGAGAAAGGGGGAACGAGGCTGCAAGAACATATCGTGGCTTTGTTTAAGAATTTTGGAAAGTTAATTTTACCTTGCTTTGCTAGTGCGGTAGCATATATTTAGTAAAACTGACTTTGAACTCTCAAAAAAATAAATCATAGTACTTAAATTTAATTTCTGAAAATGGCACACAGACAGTCAATTCTAGATTCAGCATTTTGGAGAATTGGAATGTCGGATGGCCACAGGGCTTTGATTTATTTATTTTTTGTATTTTTTTTTTTTGCGACTGCTCATACACATATTTCGTTAAAAGGAAAGGAACACTATTTTCTATATTGTGTAACTTCTTTTTTCGACGTTTATTTGTCACCATACCCTGTCCTTCTTAGGGCTTGTCAACCATAGTACAATGGAGTAAAGTTTCTGGAATTTAACAGTAAACCCAAGTACTAGTACTAGTTTTTAATAGTTGGATTACACTTTTAAACCTAGTAAAAGCCAATTGGGAGAGGATCCATGTTGTGTGCTACGAGAGAGTGGCCACACCCAAACCCAAACCAAAAATCAACTACTACGTACCCTAAAAATTCACTACATATCTAGCGTACTCTCGCACTACATATCTAGCGTACTCTCTCTCTCTCTAATTTGCTCTAGCGCCTCCCCTAGCAGTTGGTACGGTAATGTTCATGGTGCGTCATGAAGGAAAACAATAAAGATGACAAGCCATTTACCATTAACCGTTACTTTGATCCTCAAATAAATTTTACATTATATCTTCACAAAGCATTTTAGTAACTTTATAATAAAGCTGAATACATATTCTTTTACTTTTCTTCTTGTAGCTTATTAAGCTACTGGGTCGACATTACTTAGTGCATGCAACTTCATATGATCTTGATCATGGAATTTTATATACTTTGATAATGAAACCTAATGAGCTAAATTTTCCTCTTTTCAGTAATAAGGCTAGTGGTAGGAACAAATGTTCTCTCTGGTGGATCTAGTAGTCTCCCTTTTTGACCTTTTATTTTTAATAATTAGCTAAACGTCCCATGCATATTGTCTTATATACTCCCTCTATTTTATTTTAAATTATAAGTCATACGTATTGATTATTTATGGTTCATCTATTTTGCTTTGTATCTTGATATATTATTATAACAAAATGAATGTACTAAAAATGTCAAAGGGACTTATAATTTGGAATGAAATGAGTATATAATACTCAAAGAATCAAGTACAATATGGTCGTTTCTTCAGGAAAAATCACTTGCGTCGTGTGTAATCAAATTAAATAGGAGTGGAACATATTCTTCCACTGAATGCAAAAGGAACAGCATTGCTGTCTTCTAGTTATAAAATGTGGCTAGATTTGCATTGCTGTCTTCTTGTTTGAAACCTATACACGTACCATGCATCCACATCACAAAACTTGGATTTTGTTGGAGTATATATAGTAGTATTTCGTTGCTAATAAGCAGCGTCGTATATATATATATATATTTGTAATCTCTGTATCGATCAAAGCGTTCTCTTTTCAGAGCGAGAGGATTCTTTGGAGTGAGCTTTAGTTAAATTTATATCCAGAAAAAGAAAGTGCAACCATCCCTTCTCCTTGTTTGGGGTTCTGATGGATGCATCCGATTCTAGCTTTGACTAGCTAGCTCATGGAACCATGCATATTTTTTTTGGTTGCCTTATCGTTTCTTTCGGTGCATGGGGATCATATGCGTGCACTACTGATGTCAAAATACACTGCATGCATCTTCTAACTGCAATAGTATTTATTTTCAGATTTAACAATCTTATGTGTACACAGTTGGTCAGTGAGAAAGACAAACAAAGCAGAAGTTCTTTACTCCAAGGATCAGAACATATTGGAGGGTGTGGTCGGGGCATGGAATTCTCTGGCCTTTGAAGGTCGTGTATGTATTGATGCTTGGAGTTTTGTCCTCAACCGCAAAGCATAATATTAGTCATTACTAGAGTTGAGAAACTCATGCACAAAGTACCATGTTTTTCCGTTTTGAACTTCTTTAGGATCATTGAAGGTACCACCATTAGTTGTAGACTAAGAGCACATTACTGATATATAAATTGGGTAAATTTCACTAGTAGTCATTAAACTTATCCTGAATTATTTTTCTATCTCATTTTGGTCTCTGTATTTGCAAATTGCATGCTCGCCTCTCTAAACTTGTCTTGAGGTCTCATCTCGGTTCAAGTACTTACAAATTGTATACTCGACTCCATAAACTTATCTTGAGCTCTCATCAAGATTGTAAATTGCACAATTAGCTCCAATAAACTACATTGTTATACCATCATTGTCTATAATCCGGTCCGCCGCTCTGCACTGTCCTTACCACGCCCCTTGCACGTGCACGCCTCACCCATGCAGTTGCTTCGCTTTACACAACCCTCGCTCCGCCACCACGTCGCCAGTGTGGTGCCGCAACCATGCATGTTTAGAAAGCCAATTGTACAATTTACAAGTGACAGAACTAGGATATATAAAAATTTGAAAGAAGTTTAAGGAACTAAATGTATAAATGTGTATGTAATGGACTAGGATAAAAAGGAAAAACTTAAGTATTACTGATTGCTTCCTATCACAACAATTTCTTCATGCATACATATGTACTATGTAAATGCACATGCCTAGTACCGGGGAAACATAGCACCAAAGATAACTATGTATGAGTGTGTGTTGTAATGTTAGTTTATCTCTTGGTTCTTCTCAACAATGGCGCAGGATCATAATCTTGTAAAAAGGATGTCTTTTTTATTCTATTTCTATCCATGTTTATGTCTTATATATGCACTACCAATGCAACTTCTTCCTGCATGCACACGGTCTCATGCCGATCAATCGCGAAAAGGATCAGGAGAGAACAGTCACTCGTCCTAACGTGAAATGAAATGGCGTCATGTCAAGCATGAATCTACGGAACCATTTAAAAAAAATCTAAAACAAAAGAAGCTAGGCACTAGATAGGTGGGCTGGCTCCACCTATGTACTACAGGCGTGCCTAGATTTCCGGTAGGTCTTCGCGGATCTCCTAGAGAAAATAAGAATAAGATTCAACCACTTCTCGTGGTGCCGTAGGGCCATAGTTTCCTAGACAGTCGCACATTTGTTTTACTTTAGTAACACCAAATACAGCTGCACCGTTTGAACCGGTGATTTTTGTCGTGTGCTTTCCTATCATGTTCCATGGCATCTTTGATTGTTCTATGGATCGTTTTAGGTGTAGATCAAATGGGAGGGAGATGCACATACTGTTGGGTTGATGAAGGAGGAGCTCGCGATCGACGTCGTCCGTGAAGGAGTAGCAGTGACGGGAGTAGCAGTGACGACTGGCATGGCGCGGATGCGAACCGTGGCGGCGATGGGTCCATCCCGTCGCTGGCAGCGCCTCCTCTCGATCGGACTAGCTAGGAGTGGACGGTGGGGCGGCGATAGCAGTGGTGAACCTCGTACCATGTGCCGTGGCCCCCACCTCCTATTTATGGCGCTGTGTGATAGAGGCTCACCAGCCTAGTCTTGGGCTGAACGCCCCCGATCAGGGAGTGAAAACAAGGGCCCACTAGGCCATTGGGCCAATTGGTGGAGATCAACCTAACAATCTCACCGACGAGCGCGTTGGGGCGTGTATCGACTCTATTTTTCCTTAAAGCAATATACGTACAGACGTGATTTCGAAAAAAAAAAGATTCAACCACTTCAATTCTAGAATCTAAATATCTACCACAAAATTTTGTTATTTGAATCAGATTTTCACTATGTGAAGACAATAATAAACGTCATAAAATGAGATCACACACGTCTTTTTTTTTTTCATTCAGAATACCAAAAACAAATTAATTGATATATTAATTGATATATGTATGTAAATGTGATCCTAATTCATATTTAATCTATTATATATGCATGAAGCTGAAAACATCCCTGCCGAGAACAACCAAGACGAAATGCATGCTGCATTATGCATATATGCATGCATCCTCTTGGCGTGATCCTCCACTCCACGCACAGGCAGGAGATGGATCCACATGTAGCTAGGCACTCGCCCAACCTAGTTACCTAGCTGATGTTGATCGATGGATGGAAGTGACAGGATTGGTTAAAACAGTACTCCCCCGTCCCAAAATAAACGACGTTTTGAGTTTTCATGTCACAAGTTTGACTCAATTTGTAGAAAATACGTAGAAGATTTAAATCTCCAAATAAATTTGTTAAAAAACTAGATCAAAAGATCTTTCCAATGATACTAATTATGTAATATAAATATTAATCCTATTTTAAAATATAATTGCCGGTAGATGTTTCTCGGGAAGCGAAAACGCCATTTATTTTGGGACGGAGGGAGGAGATGGATCATGGATGCTCTCATGCACTACATATCCATCTATCTATATATCTAATCTAACTAGTATCCATCTATGAGTGCATCAATCAAGTTGCTTCTAGTAGGATTCTAAATTCTATTCTACGACGGCAGAGAAACATCTTTGCAGAATTCAAGAACAGTAGGGATGGGATCAGAGCATATAGTATATATGTTTAAAGCGAGTTTGAAAAACACCATCTTTCGGCGCAATTCGACGGCAAAGTCATGGAAATTTTTGCTTCTGATCCAATTCTCTTATGCACGCATGCAGCTCCTTTTGGGTATCGTATAGTACAATGGAACCGGAAGAACCGCATGGACGACGACTAAGATGTGGGGACGATGGAGCTAGTCAGCTAGATAGGGCGGAAGGAATAATCATTGTACTTTGCGGCCCAATTCTATGGCTGAATCTCAGGCCAGGAATGTCAAAGAGGGCCTCAAACATATAAAAAGGCCGAAGAGGGGCCTCAAACATATAAAAGGACCATGATATGTTATGTCACTAAACAGATTTTTGAATGAATGTAGGGAAATATGATAATTATTCTAGGTCGGATCGGTGCTTCAATTTGCTTACCGCTCATCAGAGAAAGGGTTAAGGTTTTTAAGTAGCAGGCTCTATTTCGTTTTAGCAAAAAAAAATACTAAACTTTTGAATGAATGTAAGGAAATATGATAATTATTCTAGGATCGGTGCTTCAAATACCGCTCATGAAATACATGAATAGCTCTAGCTAGAACACAACTATAAGGCATAGATCATAGCCATTTAGAGTAAATTGTGGGTATTTACCCAAGTCAAAAATAGCTAAAAATGAGAACTAAGCCAAATAATAACGGTGTTTAGTGAAGTTAATATGTCCAATAGTGGAACAATTGCATCTCAGCGGCATGTCTTTGAAAAGCTATAGCATGCTATCTAGCTCACCAAAATGATTTTTGTTGAGTTTTTACCTCATTCTGCACAAATAAAAAAATCTAGATTGGAAGAAGGTATACTGAATAGAAAGAACTAGCATCCTAAAAGAAAACAAAAACCTTTTCTAGTTAAGCATCCGTTTATCTTTTGGATTTTTGATACAGACATTATAACCACTTCGTTGTTAGTCTTTAGACCTATTTGAATTGATGCCTGGCGAGTCAATCCTGATCCGAGACGCGTCTCTCGTGAGCTGCTCGTGCTGAATAGAACTTTTTTTTTAATATAGAAAAGGTTTATTGAACACCACAGCACAAAGGGGTGGTGGCGCAGTTGGCTAGCGCGTAGGTCTCATAGCTGAAAGTGAGTGATCCTGAGGTCGAGAGTTCGAGCCTCTCTCACCCCATGCCCAAAGAGCAATGATTAATCCTTGTGCCTATGTGACTGTTGGGTCCGTCACATTGACTGATCCCATGATTAGCTCTAAGCACATATGAGCTCTTTTTTTCCCTTCCAGTCCCATGATTTGATCTTTTTCCCCTTTTGATTTGATTTCTGATACCTTTTACTTTCCCTGCCGTATACCATAATCTAAATATCCACTTCATAAATTTTAACAAAAAGAAGCATCTGAATACCAAGACTTAAATGGGTTTGCTCAGCGTCTCTCTCTCTGAACTCTTGACGTCGGCTACCCGGCTAGCTCCCCCGCCAGCCTCAGACAAATTGCAATTCGACAGATTGCATGGTGACTCCAGTCAAGGATGGCAACTTTTGATTTCAAGTTATACCAGTTCATACATAGCATGTGCATCTCCAGAATCAGGAGCGGAGTTACAAAATGCGCACGGTGCGTGACTGCAGCACCGCAACGACAGCAGCTGAAACTGCGAAATAATTCGGCCCGAGAATCGACACTTAAAAGTTGTGAGAATTCTCGTCTTGATGAGATATACCTCGTCCCACTATAACTAGATAACCATCCGGACATGTTGACATCAAGGGTCAATGAAGAACCCAGCATATCAAGAGAAGTACACTGTATTATTGTGATATGCAAGGTTGGAGCCTAGGGAAAGAGGAGATGGACAAATTGGACGACTGCAGATGGGTTCAGCAGTTAGGCCGGGTCACAGTTAGTGCCGCCGCCGCCTCTGCTCCACTTGTCGTGCCAGTCAGAGAAGCCTGTGAGCAAGGCCTCTTGCATCCACTGGTACCGGCACCTTGATGCAGCTTCAGGAACCGTGAGCCAGGTCCTCTGCCGGGTGCTCTGCTCAGGCCATGAGGCCAGCTCTTCCTTTACATGCAGCGCAAACACTGCAGCTCTGCACATACCCTCAGGGCAGCACGCATCTTGATGTGTCTTGCTTTTGAAGTCATAAAGCCCCAGAAAATGCTGATTCAGAAAGAAAATGACATTATATAAGCAAGAATGATGGCAAGATATACTGATTGCTAGATCAAGCAAGTTGTGTTGCAATAGGCCCTTCACGAAATTGAATGACAGATAATGGCGCAGCGTATAAGAATCTATTGTCATCAAGGTCAAGCATTGAACACTGTTTCATCATGACGAAGCACTAATGACAAGGAGAGAAAAAAAAAGTAAATGCTATCTTCATTGGCACCACATGTGTTCATCGAGATACAAGACCCTTCTAGAAAAGATAATCATTGATTTCATGGGTCTTCCACTATGTAAAATTCCTGCATGCTACAAGGACAAAAGTGTTACAGGAGCAACAAGCAGGAACAAATGTCAATCTCAATTGTGCTATCCAACATTCAGACTATAATGTCAATTAGAACCTTAACATTGGCCAAAAGAGTTCCCACTTGTGGCAGTTGAAGGAAATGCCAGGCTAAGCAACAAACAATAAATCCAATCGAAGTAACTAGTTCAACATCAGTGTCATGAACCACTGAGAACACTACCCATAGTGCATCTCATGTTTCTTCCACTAAGAATGTATGTCTGGCTCTAGATAAGCTTTAATGACAGATCTTACAGAAGTGCACGCCAGCCCAGTATAATTTCTTTACCACCAGCAAATGTCCTTAGTTGTACAGGTTTCACATCATTAAACCCATTCGACTACAGTATATTAATCAATGTCAGGCATATCTCATACAACTTGTAGGTATAGGACTTTTTCAGGAAGACAGCAGGACAAAGGCCAGTGATAAGATTATAAATGTAAGGCTCTGACTTTTTTTTTTATCATGTAAGGCTTTTGACTTGACTCAGTAACAGCAAGAAATATGATGAATTCCAATGATAATGGATATGAAACTAAATTATTCCACTTTGTTAACATAGTTTCAGGTTTTCAAGGGTGTTACACTCCGTTAAGGTTATAACTGTATGTCAGTATTTCCAATTTGGGGCATACAACAACAACAACAACAACAACAACAGCATAGGATTAAGTGAGATAACAAAAGGCATAATTCTGAATAGCGACAAAATTGCATTAGTAGCTTAGTACAGCCAAGTCAAAGAATGTGGCATGTCAACCAAGCATAGTACTGAAAAGAATAGTTCTAACTTATGCAGTGAATAACGAGTTTCCGTATCATCTAAGAATATCAGTTTCATGAATAAGTCAAGATGGAAGCACAATAAACATGTGTCAGCACATCGTACACAGTAACTATTGAACAAGTTTTAAATGAAGAGGGGCAAGATGAGCAGTAGCTTAGAAAAACACCCTCTTTATAGGCATCTTACCACTATATCACCTCGAACTCCAGCTTCTTCTATAGCTTCTCGAGCTGCTGCCTCTTCAACAGTTTCATCATTCTCCCATCCTCCCTGCAACAAGAAAACAAACATAACAAATCTCTACATGGCAGCCCAGTGACATTTACGACAGGTTTATGAAAAATAACATGGATACAACATGAATAAAAGTTAGCACTGTATATCTGAAAACTAGTCAGAGTGACCATCATGTGAACAGACCAAATAAAAATAATACATGAGACCTAAGCTTGCAAACATGCACATAAACAGCCCAAGGACTCCAGATCGGCAACTCAGAAATTCCAGCTACTTCATCTGGGTTTCCCAGATTTCTGACTCAAGACACACTGGCACTTTGGAACTAACTGAAATAATAAGATGCACTGCTATAAGCTACAAGTGTTCCATTGTAGTAATGTGCAAACACAGAAACAGAAATAGAATAAGTCTGCAACAAAAGTTGTCATCCATGTAAACAACTAGCAATGGATTTCAGATGAAGATGTTAACAGTAATACCTTTGGAAACAAAAGACTAGGTCCACTTTCTAATTGTTGCATGTGTATTTCAGAAGGAGATGTTTACAGTACAATACCTTTGGAAACAAAAGACCAGGTCCACTTTGGGAATTTATCATGAGGACTTCCACGAGTTTCTTAGGTTTGTCACCAGAGGTTTCATCACTATTAGCTCTATACCTAAATGGTATGCATCTGCATAAAAAACGAAATTATTCAGGAATACATAGATATGCCACTATGAATAAGTGTCAGTGTTTCTTAGATCCATAAACGCAAAGGCTGTGGTAGAATAGAACAATATCTGTGGTGTTAAAATCATGTTTAGACTCCAGGTAGGAACTATAAAGTAGTAATATATCAGTGGTAGGCTTGGTAGAACTAGCACCGGACATGCCTGAGCATCTTAAAGAACAGGAGCGGACAAATAGACCATAAGAGAACAAGGAAACATAAAGAAGATCAATTTCTGAAGCACTTTAAACACATTAAACGCTGGTGACTATGGAGACATAATGATAACACACAAAGATAGGTAATTTACCTTTTCGGCTACTCTCAAGACCCATCCAGGTAGCATTATTTCCTAATCAAACATGGGTCATTTTGATCCTCACTTTATACCAGGATCCCTTTTTATAGTGTAGCTACATGCTGATATGTAAATATCCTGAGATGCTTTACATATTCTGGTTGTGCTACACGTCTCATGACAGGTACTATACTCCTACAAGCTAAAGAGAAGGCACAAACTGGACACAAGGTACAGAAAAATCTGTCCTAGCTAAGGAAAAACAGCACCAACCATGAACAAACAACTGAATTACGAGCACTGATTCATGGACTTTTGCCACCACCGACGATGATAAAGATACCCAATGATACCAACCAATCCGAACTATGGTCCATCTACCAATACTGATTTGAAGTGAACTAAATAGCCACTTCTTGCCTTGGGAGACAAACAATTGGTCATAGATGACAATTCATCCATTTATGCTAAAAAAAAGACTCAATTCATTTCAACTATATGCCCTAATATCAATGCAAACGAGCAAGCAGAACTGCTTTTACAGCTCGCTCCAGGGTAGAAGCATCGACCACAGTTCCTAAAATATATTAACATACCATCTAAGTGAAATAAACAAACAGTGATCTCAATACTGTCGCTATCGCCAGGTGTTACAAGCTAGATACTGTGCATTGAATAAGACCTCCCTGTTCGGTGTATGCGTATACAACAATTCGTATTGATCACCAGACTGTTAGCAAGTTTTTTTTTAATAATAACAAAATAACAAGAGGGAAAAAAAAGGAGAGATAGCATATCTAGACGCCAGCAAATCACCGCCACAAACAGAACAATCGAGCCCCGGTGGCAGGCACACCACCACGCCGCAACGATCCACTCGCCAGAACCCATGCTAGCGCGGCCGCCGTACGGTGGCGAAGAAAGAATACGACGCGCACCGCGCCGGCGCCGCATTTAGGTCAAGAGAGCAATGAGCACGAACGCACGTAGCCATCGGCCCCAACCGAACCCAATCGAATCCAATCGGGCAGGGAACCTCGAAGCACTAGGAGCAATAATTGGCAAGGGAATCAATCAATCAGTCAGTAAGAGAGGCAGGCAAGGCAAGCGCGTACCCGGCCACTAGCCGACGGCCATCCTCGTACCGCTGCTGGTGCCGGCCCGTGCGGGCCACCAGGTCGCACATGCCGCCGCCGCCCGCTCCTCCCGCAGCCGCGCCGCTCCTCCTCCTCTCTATACGGCGGGGGTCGTCGGCGGGCAATGCGGCGAGGGCGAGAGGGGGGAGGAGAGATTTGTGCGGGGCTAGAGAGAGAAAAGAGAGGGGAGGGAAGGAGGCGATAGGAGGTGGGAGTTCGCCGTGAGGCCTGCGCCTGTTTTTTTTTTTTTTTTCTTTCTTTTTTTTTTCTTTCTCTCTCTTTTCCGTGAAGGCTGATGGCTTGTCCTCCTTTTTTCTGAGCTGACACGGCCTCTCAGGTGGTGTGGGCCCTCTTCGTCATAGACTGGAGGGACGTGGCGTAATAATATTTTCGAGAACTCTAGTTTTTAGCTAGATAGAATTGTACTTTGCTGGGATTCTCTCTTTGATTTTTTCATTGTTTTATTATTTATTAGAGTCTACTTATTATCATAAATTTGTTTGCCTTTGCTTCAAGTGTTTCTTGTGGATAGGGGTGGGTCTTTGAGGAAAGTTTTTTTCTTGTGATAGATGTGCACCTCATGTTGAGGATGATGATGAATTTGTTCATTCTCGGTTTGGAAAAGTTAACATGTGGTTTGTGTGGCACGTCAGAGTGAGGTGGCATGAGTTCTTTTCGAGCCTTTTTTTTTGCGATTTGGATTTGTTTCACCACATCATGGTCACGGTTTTTTTTACCGACCGGATTCCGGTAACCGCCGGCCTCGGATTCGTAAACCGGTCGATTACCGGTAAACCCGGGCGGTTACGGTCGGTTTGAAGTTTGAATTCAGCTGAATTCAAACGGCGCCGGCGGCGGTATATAAATTCGGTAAACCGGGCGGTTTGGAATTTATACCGCCGGTTTGAGCGGTATAAATTCCAAACCGCCCGGGGAAGTTTTGTTTTTTTTTTTTTTTTTTTGAAGGAATTTTTGGTAGTTGCTTTGGACATTTTGATGTAAAAGTGGCACACAATGCGGAAATAAATAGCATAAGTCAATACGGTAACAAAATGTGGTGGCATACAAATAATCAACGGCATAGCATATACGGGAACACCCATATCATCAACGGCGGCGGAAGGCGGAAGGCGGACGGCGGGCGGACGCGCTGGGTCGGACGCGAGCGGATAAGCTTCGGGGCGCGTTTGACCCCCCCAGCGCTTGCCCACGCCTTATCCGCGGCCGGGGAGGCCAATGGGCCTCATGGGCCTTGACGGGCCGGCCCACGCGACGTTTTTTTTTTTTTTTTCAAACTTCAATTCAAATTTTTTATACCAAACGAACTCAAATTTGAAAAAAATTTTACACCATTGGCTTCTATAAATCATGAACTATTTTACAGAATTTTTTCAATGATTTTTTTTTCAAATTTTACATTTTGAATTTGGCTTCTTTTATACCGGCCGGTCCTGTAGAATCGACCGACCGGTTTTTTTCGGTAGAATCGCGGTTTACCGCGGTAAACCGAAAGCGGGAGAAAAAAACCGTGATCATGGTGGCACGTCGGATAAAGGACTCCTCGTTTTTCTTCTTTCTCCTTTGTTGTTGTTGTTGTTGTTGTTGGTGTGATGTTTCTTTTGGAATGCTTCGTATCAAATTCTCTTTTTCTTGGGTTTCTTCTTCATTTCTTTGCCTTTCTAACAGAAAAATTTTCTTTGTATGATATATGTGGTATGTCATATTGAGGTTGTATTTATTCGTCTTTGAGTTTACAAAGTTTAACGTGTGGTCAATGTGACACGTCAAAGTGAGGTGGCATGAATTGCTTTGGATGTTGTTCCGTGCTTTCATTTCTTTGCCTTTCTATTGAGAATTGGGCGTATTTATTGAAAGTTTCTTTGTATGATATATGTGGCATGGTGTGCCGAGGGTGTATTTATTCGTTTTCGAGTTTAGAAAGTTTAACGTATAGTCTGTGTGCCACATCAAAGTGAGGCGGCATGAATTGCTTTAGTTGTTCAGTTCTAGCTCAATGTCCCTTATTTTACCACTCGAACCTCTCAAGGGCTTGGCTTGGTTATGCACTTTCTAAGATGTGGTGGGCAAAGACGCAATATGACGTGTATTCAACTGCAGTGTTTTTTTTTCAAAAAGAAAACAAATCTCTTTGTAGTTTTGTTTTACTCCACATGAAGTTGCTATTTGCTAGGATTTTCTTTTCATTTCTTTCATTTCTTATTAGAAAGCATCTGCCTTTGGTGAAAAAGTTTCCATGTGACAAATGTGGCATGTCGTATTGAGGTTGAATTTGCTTATTTTTATATAAAACCATTTATGTGCGGTTTGTTTTGTGGCATTTCTGTTGAATTTTTAAAACATGAATTCCTTTTAGATTTAGGCCATGTTTTGTATAGCTTATTTGAAGCACTTCCCAACTACATTAATAGAGGCATTAATAAAATAAAGATTGAAATGCAGGTGTAGGTGCAGGTGCAGCTAGCATATTAAAATGAACTTGTTTATTTAAAGAGTAAATTTCCAGAAGGTGGCCACGCGGCGGAATTTTTGGCCCGTCCGATCCGAAGATCAACGGTTCTCCTACCTCCTCACGCCAAAATAAGGTCAAACCCCATCCTGGACTTAGAAACGATGGCGACCATCTAGCCCCTCAAACTTGCAAACCCGTTCACCCCGTGTCCAACCCGGTTTTCCATGGCGGTTTTGCATGGCGGTTTTGCGGCCGGCGGTAGCGATCCCGTGACGACATCGGCGATGACGTCGGCGTGGCGCGGCGTAGCGCCTTTGCGTGGCACTTCTTTTTAATTTATAAAATTAATATCTTTTTATTCGAGCTCCAAATATGGCAAATAATATATCAATTTTGATCGTGTCTCGCTGTTTTCGACGAGCTTCTTTTTCAATGGTCCCAAATCCGAAACTTTGTTATTTGAGATAGCTTTTTTATTTCAATAGATTTGTGTAAAAAAATTAAATATTTTATAAAATGAGTGGTATTTTATTCTCACCATTTGCGTAGAAAATAATTTAATCAACATATATATAAATGCTATGAATAAAATATAAAATGCATATATGTCATGATGATTTAGTTCATGATCAATATATACATATTTGGTTTTTGGCCGTAAATATACATAGGGTATATATTGTAATTTGCACATGTTTGAAATTTACTACTGCTCGTTTTATAGTAAATTTTTACCCATAAATATGTATATCTTTTAAGACATTAGTGTGCTATGCTCTTTTGGGTTTCTTCAACTGCAATGTGCGCTTAAACTCTTTTTGCATGGTTGGCTCAAGACTTCAGCCAATATATACTAATATTTAGGACAAAACATAAAGGGCTACCCTAAATATGTATATACTACGCTAGATGATTGATCACGTATTTGAGAGCGTGCATGAAATCATGTATTCCAAAATGCAAAATAAAATGGCAATGCCTGCATTGAATAAGAGCCTAGAACAAATATTAAAATTACAAAAATTTTTTGTTTTTTAACTCCTATGCTTGCTTATTTGAGCTGCCAAGTTTTTAAAGTACCGGTTCCAATTTACCATTCTCATTTGCCATTGCCTCAGTTGACCAAGCTTTTTTGGCTATTTGAGCTAATACAGAAGTGTAAATCTCTACGCTAGGTTTTTATATAGTGCCCGGTAAGCCCCTTCTATGGTATGCAACTTCCAATTAAATGAGCTATTGTAAGCTATCCATAATTTGTTTTAGATTTAATTTACATTTTCTACAGAAAAAAATGATAGGGCACGTACAAAAGTGATCGAAAATAACATTCCTCTTTTCTTCTTTTTTGTTGCTTCTCTATAGCTAATAACCTAAAAGCAACAATTACTCTACAAATTTTATTATGATATGTCATTTTATTGATGTTTGGTGGAAGCTCAAACAAATTTTAGCGACAATATGAGTGAACTACGCGAAATCTCAATATTGTTTCATCTATCTATTTGCAAAGACTACATGTATATTTATTTTTATACGAAATAAAACTAATATTGTGTTCAATTAATTTGTTGATTTATCATTTCTTTTGTTCTTTGGAATAAAGAACAGGTTATGTCCTTTGAAAACCAAGATGATAGTTGGGTGTTTCCCAATGGTGCAGTGAAAAACCTAAATGAAAGTTGAATGGTTCTATCCGGTGGCATTGTAAGTTTGTCTTGTGCATCTTGGTTAGTATATTTAATTAACTCAAGAATAGATTTGGCTTTGTGCCTTGTGCACCCGATAAGAATAGACCGATGATGCTTTACAACAAATGTGAAGATTACCAAAACGTTTCTCATTATAGATGAAAAAAACAATTACTTGCTACGGGTCCTTCTTATTTGATTGCTCTATGACTACCTTTTTGTTTCTGGGACTAAACCTTAAATTAGGTCCACTTTGAAAGTAGTAATTGCATTTTGAAGTTGCTTTTGCTTCTGCTTAATTTCCTCAAGGTGTCCATATATAATTGTAGAGTAATTGGAAAGATGCCCGCCAAGTATGCATCTTCTTTTTGCTCGATCCATTACTTATTTTGCTTCAGGTTTCTAGCTCAAAAGAAGGCATGCCCAAGAAATAAACATCTGTTCTCCATTGAAATCCTTGCCGAACGTGCGTGCGTCTTGAATTGTTGTCTCTTTTGGAGGCTTCATCAAAATGCTCGCTTCCCGTTAGGCCGAGATCTCTATCAATGGAGCAACCCTTGCCCCCGCGCTGTTAAATAGTGCTGATTTGCGATGTCCTTTTGGGTCTAGCTAGCTATGTCTTCTCTTTTTTTTTGTAACCTGCTCCTAGAGAGATTTGCACATGGCTGCCTTTGCCTTGCAAGTAGATGATTCATAGCACGTGCTAGGGGTATTATTGTGAACCATGCAGCTGTGTTTTTATTTCATCAAGATTTTGTATGCAACTTGCTTGACATCTATTTCGGTTATTGATCTTGAGATGCTAAAATTGAGAGTTTAGCTATCATATACATTTATGTATTGAGAACAATCGTAACATGTTACTTCATATTGACCTATTAGATCAAAACAATGTGTCAACTAATATTAGGTTTTGAGTCTATTTCAAATTCATTCTATCGTATCTTAACTTTAAATTTAAACTTTAGATGATATTTATATATACCATATTAAACTGTTTTTGGTTATGTCTTGTGTGATCCAGACATCTCACAACTATTTTAGGACACATCTTTTTGTTTAACAAATGAGAGCCAAGAAATGACTAGTAAACAAGATTCTTTGCACGTGTGATTAGTCGAATAATATTTAATTTTACACGAAATAAAACTATCTCAAATTGGTACACCATTGCAAAAAAAAAATTATATATTTTTGGTTATTTGGTTTATTAAGCAAATTATTTTAGTCAAAAGTGAAGCTTAGTTCGAGGGGCTAGATGGTGATTTCTAAGTCCGTGGACCTATTTGGCACAGAATACTCCCATTTTCACTTAAAATAAAAGTGATGTTCATATTAAATTTTTCCAGCTTTGTTTTTGTTTAACAGCCGTGAGAACAAAGTCGAAAAGTTTACACACAAAAAAAAACCTTATTTTAGTCGAGCACCTCCCCTTACGTTACATGAGAAGGAAAATTTTCAAAACCGCCACCGCCGAGTGAGTGCATCAGACAGCAACACTGCGTGACGACTCTCCTCCGGTGCCCGAGGCCTGCTACGGGCCTGCTCGAGTCGAATCTAACCGGGCCAATCTTGTTTTTTTTTTTTAAAAAAAAAAACGGGCCAATCCTGGGGTGAGGGTGGAGCACGGGCCTTACTGGAATCACCAGCCCGTCCCCTGACTTGGAGGCCACAATGACTCTAATAAATGTATTTAAAATTAAAAAAAAAAAGGAATGAGAGAAATAAAATGGAAACAAATGTCCATGTAATAAATTAGTTAGCGTGCAACTATGGGAGGTCATTTGCTTCGTTTGACTCTGGTTAAATTAAAGGAAGGCCACTGTGTGCCCATACATATTGGTGATTGCATCTTCAGTGGTACCGCCTCAAACAGCCCTTGTACTTGTTTGAACAAGGGTTCCCACTTTTCTAGTGTTCAGGTCTTCGAATCAAAAGCATCCTATTCAATTTTTCTCTTTTTTTTTATAGCATATTAACCATTGTTTACATCGTTTGCCCTATACAACTCAACCATAAATTATTCAGATGCGTAGATTCAAACAACAGCTGACTCAGCAAATTGTATACACCACAATAAAACTTCAAATTCAAATGCATGAAGAAGAAAGTTGATGTCCAGAATCAAATATTGCTCGGCGGATGATTGATCTCGATCGGGTGGCCGGTGAGAGGTTGATGGAATGATCGGTGAGAGGTCAACCAAGAGGATGGAAGCCGGCCGGTCGACGGGAGACGACAGCAAATCCTGCAGCTGCGATCCACCTGTGTCCTCACAGTGTAAAGCATGCATGCATGGATAAACACGCTCGTCGTGTCACATCAAACTGCATTCCTACTATTGTCAGAACCAGCTATCTCTGAAGCTAGAGCTAGCGACCGCCTCAATCCCCGTTTTTTTTTTTTTTTTTTTTTTTGACAAGTGCCTCAATCCCCGTTGATCCTCACTGTGCTGTCAAACTGATCCTCAAACTGACCTACCATGTCAAAGCCACAGCCATGCGGCCATGCCTTGCCCATTGCCGTCTCAATTTTTTTTCTTTAAATTTATATACTGTAATTTTAATGGGAATTTTAACCTGACGGCCTGACCGCTAAGAAAATGCTTACCACTAGCCCCCCACCCCCCCCCAAAAAAAAAAAAAAAAAAAAAAAATCATATATGCCTATCAATGTACAATCCCCTGCAGGATGAAATATACCCCCTATAAAAAAGAGTCGTTTCAGCTTTTTCAAAAATCTTGTTTTACTATCCGTTTTATTAAAAAAATTATATAAATATTGTTTAATTTTTTATGACTTATTTTATCACTAGAGATACTTTAATAATAATTTTATTATTTCGTAATTTGTATAAATTTTTAGAATAAAACGAACGGTTAAAGACGATATCCGAAAAAACCTAAAATATACTTTTTTTTTTTTTTTTTTTTTGGGATGGAGGGTGTAGATGTGCTTGAAGTGCTGGAAGCACTTGAACATGTGTCAAAGCTTTCCCTAATGCATAAAAGTGACAAACACTGTGAAATGGTTTCATCAATTAGTCCTGCTCAACGCAAGCACATACTCCGTCCAAGGAAGGATACAATTCTAGCCAGATTTCATCAGTGGCCACATCACAAACAAGTCTAGCCAGATTTGCATGTGGTTTAATTAGTACTACCTCCGTCCAAGGAAGAATACAATTCTAACATAGTGACATGTTTTAGTATCTTAAGTTTGACGTTCAAAAAAAAAAAAAAGTATCTTAAGTTTGACGAATTATAGATAAAAATAAATATTAATATTTATGATATTAGATAGATACTAGTGTTAGATTATTTACAAAATACATTTTATAATAAATTAATCTAAATCCATAAATATAGATATTATTCACTAGAAGTTTCATCAAACGTTAACAATTTTTTTTTTTGCCCGCAACCTATAGCTATGTTCTTTTTAGGAAGGAGGCAGTAGATAATATATGCATGGGTCGAACAAGTCAAGGATCCATTCATCATGATTAGGGTTTAAGTTATGTAAGGACTGGACAAGCGAAGCCAGCACAGTATCGTGTTTCACCTGTACAGAATTGAGAATCAAAAGTAAGTATGGTGTGATGATTTATTTGATGAAAAATAGTTTGATAATTTGCGGTAGGCATCGTTTGAATAATCTTTCTCGGCATGAAAACCGCCCGGGGGATTCGCTGCAGCGCGTCTGTAGAGTGCATCCGCTACATACGATCCTGAAACGAGCGACGCGTGGACGCCGACGGATCTGACGCTCGTGGAAACACCACCTTCTCCTGTACGCCACACTCGGCTTGGCTTGATCAGCTTCACCAGCCCATCGGCTCGTTTGCTGAGCGAGGCACAAGAGCCGGCCTCTTGTTGGTTTGAAACACATACCGGCTTTCTGGCTTCCGACGCAAGGAAAAGTAGCCTCAGGCTTACGATGCATGTTTAGTTGGTGAAATATTTTGGGTTGGCCTCGTAGCTTTTCGTTTCTTCCACAATTAGTGCACATACAGTGATTCGTGCCTTTTCAGCCAAATCAATTAGTTTTTTTAATTACCTACATTTAATATTCGAGTTTGATCGATCTGATTTCCCAATCCAAACTTTTTGTCTCACTTTTTCATGGCAACTGAACACCCTCTTACAGCCTCGGCTTCTTCCACAAGGAGTGCACATACAGTGATCGTGCCTTGCCAATCGCTCTGTGCAACCTCACCCTAGTCACTCGAGTTTGATCGATCTGATTTCCCAATCCAAAATGTCTTTCTTGTTTACTCCCTCCGTTTCACAATACTTGCAATTCTTTGACTCATATAAACTGTGTTTGACTGCTCGTCTTATTCAAATTTTTTATGTAAATTATAAAACAAACAAAAACGTCATTACAATATCTTTAATGATGTAATAAATCATAACAAAAGTGATAATATTTATTAAAAAAAGTTAAATAAGACGAGAGGTCAAACACGTTTATATGAGTCAAAAGAATTATAAGTATTGTGGAACGGAGGGAGTATCTCTAAATCGATGATGTATCTCTGAATCGATGATGGATACCATCTGATCAGGCACTTCATCCTCCCACAGTCTTGTCGTCATCCAGGAACACCAAATTCATCCCACCTCTCTCCATCGTCGGGAGACGACAGGCAAGGCATATCCTGCAGCAGCGAAACGGTGTACCAAAGCATGTACAGCACTGGTATGGATAAACACGCTCTCCGTCGGCGTCGTGTCACATCACACAGCAGCTCCAACCGCCATGGCCTGCATGTAGGCGTAGGCGTATAGCACAATGCAGTAGAGTAGCGTAGCATGCGGCTGGATATCGAAGCGCCTCCCCCTCCCCGTAATCGCCAGACTCACCACCGCAGTCAACCCCTAATTCGTGTTCTGAATTTCAAACCGAATTGGAATTTGTTCGAAAATACAAATTCGCTCGCATCAAAAATGTAGAAAGCCATGCGGTTTAGGATATTTTTGTTCCATTTTCTACATCACGAGACGTTTTTTTGATAAAATTTTAAAAAATGCCTAATTAGCCCCGAATTAGAAATTCGACTAATTTGGCCAAATCCACGATAATTTCGTATTTCTACAATTGATCAACATACTGTGATAAATTTGTGAGATGTTTTAAGCCTAATTAGTCCTTGATTAGACACGGTCGTAAACATGTGCTAATGACATATTAATTATGCTTGAATTTTTTTGTCTCGCGGTTTCCATGCAACTTCTAAAATTTGTTTTTTTATGGGTAACCAAACAACCTACTCCCTCCGTCCCAAAATAAACGACGTTTTGGGTTTTCGTGCCACAAGTTTGACTCGATTTGTAGAAAATACGTAGAAGATTTAAATCTCCAAATAAATTTGTTAAAAAACTAGATCAAAAGATCTTTCCAATGATACTAATTATGTAATATAAATATTAATCCTATTTTAAAATATAATTGCCGGTAGATGTTTCACGGAAAAAAAAACGTCATTTATTTTGGGACGGAGGGAGTATGTGACATCTCACACCCGAACACTTTTCACCCAGGGGACTAAACAAGACAGCGTGAGGGATGAAATTGAGTCGATCATAAAAGTTTGAGGACGAGAACAACCGTTTTTGTAGTTCAAGGACTAAATCGAGTTGATCGTGAAAGTTTGAGAATGAAAATAGGTGTTTTCGTAGTTCGGGGGAAACCGAAAACGTTGCGTAAAGTTTGAGGATGTTTGAGGATGAGAATAGCCGTTTTGGAGTTTAGGGATGAAACTGAATTCTTGGTGATAATTTAAGGACGAATTTGACTATTATAATGCAACCCTTAAGTGTTACTAAAATGTTAACTTTTGCTTATAAAGTGGGATGAAAATAAATTTTAGAGTGAAATGCACACCGTGTACATGAACTTGTCTCATTTGTGCCAAATAGTTCCATGGACTTAGAAACCAGCCATCCAGCCTCTCGAACTTGCGAACCCGTTCACCCCAGGTCTATGGCGGTTTTGCATGGCTGTTTTGCATGGCAGCATGGCGGTTTTGACGTCAGCGATGCCATCAGCACTTCTTTTAATTTGCAAAATTAATATCTTTTTATTCAGAGCTCCAAATATAGCAAATAATATATCAATTTTGATCGTCTCGACGAGCTCTTTGCAATGGTGTACTCTGTTTTGTTATTTGATATAGTTTTATTTCGTGTAAAATTAAATATTTCTATAAAACGACTACGAGTGATATTTTATTGTCATGATTCAGAAAAAGAAAAGAAAGGTGCAATTTAAATTGATTAAGATTTAAGGCCCTAGCTTTACACCCACCCAAAAATATATTATCCGGTCGATGCATGCATGTGAAGATAATACCCATCCGACGCCATCCGGACGATCCATCGGGCCATATATACACATCTGCTGGTTGCACCTGCGCTTCGCATCTTGCAGCGATCGATCGTCCGTGCAATATATACATATTTAGGGTAGCATGTTTTGGCCTAAATATGTATATATTGCGCGCTGCCTAGCTTGTATACATATTTACGATAAACTTTCTATAAAACGAGTAGTAAATTTCGTGGCAATATATACCCTATGTATATTTACGGCCAAAACCCGACAAATGTGTATATATCCGGAACTAAATCACGGCCACATATATATCAGATTTCAAGTGAGAATAAAATATCACTCGTAGTCATTTTATAGAAATATATTTAATTTTACACAAATAAAATTATCTCAAATAATAAAACGGAGTACGCCATTGCAATGAGCTCGTCGAGACGATCAAAATTGATATATTATTTGCTATATTTGGAGCTCCGAATAAAAAGATATTAATTTCATAAATTTAAAAGAAATGCTGATGATCACTGACGTCAAAACCGCCATGCTGCCATGCAAAACAGCTATGCAAAACCGCCATGGACCTGGGGTGAACGGGTTCGCAAGTTCGAAAAGCTGGATGGCTGGTTTCTAAGTCCATGGACCTATTTGGCACAGCGAGACAAGTTCATGTACCTGGTGTGTATTTAACTCTAAATTTTATATCATTGCCAGGCTTTATCTACCATTCAAGTGACATTTTTAAAATTCCCAAATTTTGTACTTAAATAGTCGTTCAAAAATCTAAATTTTCAATCTTAACCTCTGATAATTTTAAAACTTACCGTAATAATTTCAATTCACTGATACTATAAGCTACTGTAGTAATAACTTTATTGAGTACTCCACCAAAAAATGGAGGATTAAAGAAGCGATCGGTGCCCTTGGTCTGGCAGAGACTTTTGGGTGGAACCGTATGGCCTAGCCTATTGCCATTACGCTGACGCCCTGTTCATCTTCTCCCCCAACCAGTGCCCTCCCCTATTGCCCTCGCAAATGGCCGAAGCCTCCTCCGTGGTGGAGCTCTGCACATTGGCGAACGCGAAACTCGACGCCGCCACCGCAGCGAAGTTCTTCCACGACGAGGACGACGAAGCCGGAGCTGGAGCCATGAGCAGCAAGTTCTCTTGGCCCGAGGCGGAGAGGACGTCGTCGAGGTTCACGAGCAAGATGGCGCTCCTACCGCTCTGCGAAAAGTACGATGTCCCGGCTGACTACATCCCTATCAGTCTCGACAGCAGCTGGGTGGCCTGCCGTCCACCGCCGGAGGGCTCTAACGCCATCTGCGTCTACGTTGACGCGCTGGAGGCCGGCATGAGGATTCCGCTCCATCACTTCTACGTCGCGGTTCTTGGCCACTTCGGCCTCGCGCCGAGCCAGCTCGCACCAGACGCGTGGCGCTACATGGCCGCCTTCGTGCTGCTCTGCAAGGACGTCGGCGTCGAGCCCACGGTGCCGGCTTTTTCTCTCCTTCTTCTCCATAAGCACCCACACGGGTGACTCCGTGGGGTGGTACAACTTCAGCTGCAGGCTCTACTTTAAGTCGCGCTCTGGCGACACGACCTTCCTCTTCAATGGCAACAATATGCCAAGATCCGATGGGTGGAAGTCCAGGTTCTTCCACCTGCAGTCTCCATCGACGATGCCTTGGCCATGCGCCGTCAAATGGGGAAAGCCTAGCAGAGCAGCTGTCCGCTTGCCCGAGGTGACAGGGGACGACGCGGTCATCAGAAAGCTCTTGGAGAGGGCGAGCGGCTCACCCATTGATGTCATAGAGTTTGTCTCCCGGCGCAGTCTGCCCATCGCGGCCGCAACGCAAGGCGCTCCGAGAGACAGAGTTCGACTTGTCTTTACCCCGCAGCAGAAGCACAAGGTGGTCAGAGTGCCAGCCGCCGGCGCCGCAGCAAGCCCGCCGTCGGCGCCACCGCCGCAGCAGCAGCAGGAACTAACGAGGAAGCGCAAATCCTTTTCCGACACGCGCACGCGGGGATTGGTTGATTGCATTGCAGAGAGGCGTCAGAGTTGGCGAAGAAGGCCGAGAAAAAGCTTGATGAGAAGAGAAAGGAGCTGAAGGCGACTAGAGGGGAGGTCGCCCACCTCAAGGGAGAAGGTGCGCGCCGTGAGAGACAAGCACGCGGGCGACGTCGCTGAGCTCAAGGAGGCATTGAGCGTCGCAAATGCTCGCCACGCGACCGAGGTTCGCCGACTCGCGGACGAGCATCGCAAGGCAAGCACCTCGCATGGCGAGGAGGTGAAGGCCGCAGAGCGCGCGTCCGTGGTTGCCAAGCTCCAGGAGGAGCACGCAGCTGCAGTCAAACAGATCACAGAGCGCCTCAACAAGAAGCACGCTGCTGGCGTCGCTCGGCTCAAGCAGGAGCACGCGGACGGCGTCGCTCTGCTCAAGGAGGAGCACGCGGCCGAGGTCCGCAGACTAGCAGACGACAAGGCGGAGCGCGCGGCCGAGGTGGCGAAGCTCCAGGACCTTGTCGCTTGGCTCAAGGAGGAGCACGCCGCCGACGTCGCTCGCGTGAAGGACGCCGCGGACCAGGAGGTGCAGGATATCAAGAAGAACATCGCGCTCCGCCTCTTCCCGAAACTGGACGTCTCACTGCTGAAACGACAGAAGCTCAAGGGAGATCTCGCCGCAGCTGCTGGAATGCAAGGGAGATCATGATAAAACTGCAGATCGATCAACCGCATCATGTACCAGTAAGTTGTTTGTGATCTTGCAATTTATGTACTTTTGTGTATTCCTGTTCTATTTGTAGAGTTTTTCCCCTTTTTATATTTGCACTTATTAATGGTGGCACAGCCTATATGGTTCATCTGCATACTGAAAATTATTATTAGATGTGTGATTCATCTCTTTGCAGTGAAACTACATGATAGTTTGGCACCAAGATGTTATCAAGGACTAAATTGTGACTTAGTATGTGGATTCCAACCTTTGCATGACAAAATTTGACAATTGTGGTTCTCAGTAATGCAATATCATGGTTCATGTATGTAATTTCGTCATATAGGATATTCCAAATGTGTATTATAATGAATGTACAACAAATAATAAGAGAGAAATGGTTTACCACACTCTCTTACCACAACCATTTTAAGAAAACAAATGTTAAACTCACAAATTTGTTTCATTGTCAATCTAGTATCATCATATCATTTTTAGATGACACAATTGTAAGAAGCTATGAAGAGCATATACAAACCATGTACATTGCTCACGTTATATTGGCAATATTGCATTGGTTTCACACATGAAAAAAAAATGCTAATCATGAATCCCCTGACTCAACTCTAGTATTAGGTGAAGAACTCCGACACTTATATTTGAAGCGCCTAGTATTTGTGTTTCTAATATTCTAAATAAAATCGAACACACACATACATATGCATGTCTATCCGGTATTAAGCAGGTAGATCTCTCTCGGATCAAAGTTTATTTACTGTGTTGTGTCTCTAAGATGTTGTGGAGTATGGACTGCTGTTGTGGATTACTGTCACAATTTTCTTAGTTGCAAAATCTTGGCATTCGTCAACCTATGAGCTACAGATTAGTAGACTAACATTTTATTCTATTGTGAATCATTTCGGATCAAAGTTTATTTACTGTGTGTCCGAGATGTTGTGGATTACTGTCACAATTTTCTTAGTTGCAAAATCTTGGCATTCATCAAACTATGAGCTACAGATTAGTAGACTAACATTTTATTCCATTGTGAATCATTTCGGTTCAAAGTTTATTTACTGTGTGTCTGAGCTGTTGTGGATTACTGTCACAATTTTCTTAGTTAGTTGCAAAATCTTGGCATTCATCAAACTATGAGCTACAGATTAGTAGACTAACATTATATTCCATTGTGAATCATTTCTACATGGCAGTTCCATATTTTGTTGATGGCGTTCCTTCATCAAGAGGTTGAGTTCCTAAGCGCTAGTAGGAGAAATGAAGCTTGTTCTAAAGAAGTATATGGTGACTGAACCTAGCTACCTGGTGAAGATGATTTTTGGCTTGGCCACGGTGTGGTTACTTTTGGGAGTACATATCATCAGTTTGGTATGTTCTTCTTTTTAGTAGTATGTATTATAAAGGACGAGATTGACTCGGTAGTCTTTTGCTTGCTTAGTTTCAGACTGTTTCTTGCTGAATCAGGAAGGCTGGGAAACTAGCATAAGATGGCTATGAAACAAAAACTCAGTACCTTGCCGTTATTTGATTGATAGCGGAAATGGTGAAGATGATCTGGGCAGTTGACTGAAACCTGTATTGAGCATGAAGCCATTTCACAGTGGTTGTCACTCTTATTAGGGAAAGCTTTGTCGCATGTTCAAGTGCTTCAAGCACATCTATATATCATCCTGCAGGGGATTGTACATTGAAGGCATATTGCTAGTGGTATGCATTTTCTTAGCAGCCAGGGCCGTCAAGTTAAAATCCTCATTACATTAATTATGTGGAGTAAAAGTGAAAAGTGGAGTAATGCTTCCTAGCACTTTTCTGATTACTTCTGGATTTAGATGTAAATCTTGGTAAAGGCTCAGTATTTTCTTAAAAAAAGGAGGCCCTCAAATCACAGATTTACTTCTAATAAATATAGGAATTGGTATTGGTAAAGCTCCGGCTGTGGCTCTGTACGTAGGGTCTTCATCGCATCATCCACTTGCCAGCGGTGGGATTTTCAGCGACGACGACGTCCGCGTTAGCTTAGTTACCAACCCCGCCGTCGTGCCCGTCCATCTTCCCCGCCGTCTTGCCCACGCCGCCGTGCCCGTCCATGCATCCCCGCCGCGCCCGTCCATGCCTCACCGACTCGTCTGCTCTGCTCTGGTTGGACTAGCTGCTGCGTCGGGTCTTCAAGCGCATGATAGATAAGCTATTTAGTTCCTGAGCCACCGGTTCCTAACTCTAATCCCTATTCTTATGTACACGACTCCTAGGCGTGAGGGATGGCCACGATCTCTTCAGTCTTGATCGGCCTCCGATGCTTCGTCACCTATATATATAACAGCACGCGGTGATGAATGGAACTCGAGCATTCTCCACAATTTCTCATTCTTACATCTCCTCGTCGTCGAGTTGCGACGGGCTCCTCCAGAAGCCGGTACCGTAGAACCTCTCTCCAGCTCCCCGGTCTCCTCCTGCTCCAAGGTGGATTCACAGGCAGCGCAACCGCCTCGGCGTCGCTGGCGTCCACCAAGACGATGCCGGTGTCGTCCACGAGGAGTCGAGCTTGTACCTTGTAGATCTCCGTGGCCAGACCCACGGAGGCGAGCGCCGCCAGGGTGGCCCTGTAGCACAGGCGCCACGGGCGAGCGCGGCGCACCTGGCGAGCACCATGGCGCGGGGGAACCAGCACACACCCGCCATGGTGCCATGGGCGACCTCGCTGCAGGTGCGGTGCTCCGGGCGCAAACTCCTTGGCCGGACAGGTGGAGCCGGAGTCCACCGTGGCTGCAGTTGGATAACCACGTCTCGCAAACTACCCTCCTAAACCACCCGGGGGCTAAATTAGACGGTTTACCATAGTTTAAAGTGTTAAACATCCGGTTTTCATAGGTGAGGTTATTATGTGTGCCGCGTTCAAATAGTTCAGGGGTTATCTAGACTTTTTCCTTTTGCACGCTACCGCATTGTACCGCATCGTGCTACGCCTACGCCTATGCTACCCATAGCGTGTTTATCCATACTCCATGCATGCTTCGTACTCCGTGAAGGAGGAATCGCGGCTGCAGGATTTGCCTGTCGTCTCCCGTTTCCGGCCGGCTTCCATGCCCCCTTTTAAGCACACTATTTTTTATCAAAAAATCATCATCACACTATACGTAGTATGTACCTTTGATTCTCAATTCTGTACAGGTGGAACACAATACGAGCTCGATCATTCGACCCTTGCATATATTATCTACTAATTGAATCAGATGCAAATCCGGCCAGACTTGTTTGTGATGTGGCCACTGATGGTTTGTGTTGAGCAGGACTTGATGAAACAAGTTCACAGCATCAGTTTGACAGCAACAGTGATGATCGACGAGGATTGAGGCGGGGCTGGAGTCACGCCGCGCATCGGTATGCATCAGGCCTGCAGGTCAAGTCACACGGGCTGGAGATGAATCTCTCATGTTCCTTCGCATGGAAGCAAGATGGAGACGACAAAACAAAAGCTGACACTTCTGTCAACTGCGGTACATGAGGTCAGGGCAGCATCGATGAGCACGCCTGCTGTGGTAATGACCGAGCACAAAACTGCAGAGAAATGACAGTGTGCTCATAAACACTGCTCATATTCAGTGCTCCCTCCCTACTCGGGCCACGTTTAGTTTGGCTAAAGTTTTAGACTCTCTCCATCACATCACATTAAATACATCAAGTTACGTATGTTCGAAATTATTAAATGCCAGGTAAAAAAAATAACTAATTACACAGTTTAGATGTATATTGCGAGACGATTTTTTGAGCCTAATTACCCCATGGTTGGATAATATTTACCACTAACAAGCTAAAGCGTCTTCTGAGTGTGCTTCTGAGGAGTCGAGCGATTGACTTTTGGCTATAAACTTTAGCCCAACTAAACGAGGCCTCGCTCTCGAATGGTATTATTAGAGATTGTTTAGGACCGGATTCCGCTTACTATAAAGTGATTATTGTGGTTACCATCATCGAGAATACAGGTACGTTTGATAAAAAAAGTCATCGAAAAAAACGAGATCCCGACGCCCCCTTTCTCCACGAGACCCTACTCCCGCGGCGCGGCGGGAGCAGGGCAACAACGCGACGGCCCCTCATCCCTCACCCCAACCCGCCCTAGATCTGCCGCCATGGTCGCCAGCACTCCTCCTCCTGCTACCGCTAGCCAGCCAGCTACGATGCGGCGGCGGGCTAGGGGCTGTGGGGCAGCGGCGGCGGCGCTTGGCCCCAGGCTCAGTGGGAGGACGTGGCCCGGCTGTGGTCCCTCGTGTTCGTCGTGTTCGATGGAGACGGGCCTAAGCATCTTGTGGCGGCGCGGAGCGGACACGCGAGCTTCAGGGTGTCCGCAGCGACGACGGTGGTCCGGCCGGCGACCGTGGCGGCTGCCGCAACTCGACGCCCGCCACCGCGTGTGCGACGAACACCACTACGGCCAGGACGTTCCACCGCCATTCCGACCTCCCAGTGCCCTTCAGTTATTTTATTACTTGTACAGGATGAGCAGTTGATTCAGTAAAGTAATTTCCTCCATTATTTAAAAAACTTCATTGCTTATAAATCTTTGATAAGGAGAGCTTTGCCTTGCATCTCTCTCCGTCAGGTTTGTTGATTCATTCAGTTGTTCATCTTAAAATTTCTGTTTGTGATAGAAAAATAAATTGTTTGTTAGTGTCAACAGACAGAAATTATAGCTTGTATTTTTTGTTTGCTAGGATTATAGCTTTTAGGTGTTGTAAATTTGCATGATTGTTATCAGTTAGGCCACCGAACAGGTTGTGGTTAGTCAGGCCATCAAAAGTACAGGCTGAAAGTCATGCAACTAAAATGCTAAAACTATGATTATCATCTGTAAAAAATAAATTAAAATCAGGGCCACCAGACCGGTAACTAAACCCAAAACAGAAGCATGTAATTATTCTTAGCCTATTAGCTTAAGTCTTTGAGATCATCTACTGTGTTCTATATATGTTTGTCTTTTGATTAGTGTTAGGTGCTGAGTACACACTATATTGAGATCCCCTAGCAGCTTTTTTCACCCCTTGCATTTATGTGACCATGGTCATGTAAAAAACAGTGCAATTATGGATCAGCAACCATCGTGGTCAGCACGTGAGGGCCACTCATACTTAGAGATGCTTGTTTGCTGTATATAAACTTCTTTCTCTCAAGAAACCATGTCAGAAATAGGCTAAAAAGCCTACTGCTATATGGTCATTCCAGAATAGGCTAAAAAGCTTCTTTCCTTTGTGATGCAAATATGAGGAGTTCAGTTCTTTTCTTCTGAAACATGGAAAATGATTTTTGATCTATTTACCATACAAATTGGTTTTTAACATTCCTGGAGAAACCCTCCATGCATCATCAAGACAAAATGATACATAATATAGTCTGCATTGGACTTTTGATTTCAGGTATTTTCATTTCACCCAGCCAGAAATGGCCTTGGATTCCAGAAAAATCTCTTCTACCAAACGGATTCATGGATTCAACTCAATTTTATTGGAGGCACATTTTTAGTGTCCATATCAGCAACAAAGGACTTTTTGTGATAGTGTTGTGATTGGAACAGTTAAGAACTGGGTTCTTGTGAAGTTGTGGCACAGTTTACAAGCATGATGCCTGAACGTTGGAAAATCACAGTCAATGAGCTGAAGGCACAAGGAGAAGGTTCGAAACATCCCACAGAAGCTTCTGGGTGTGTGCTGAGAAGATGGTTTAGTTTGTTGGGAAAAACCTGGACGAATCCAGAGCATCGCTTGTGGCCTCCACCATCAGCTGAGTTGTCAGCGCATCCACTCAGAGTGGCATTTGTCATCTCTATGTAGCCAACTCAGATCAGTAAATAAGTGTCGTTTTTGCCCTTAGAGATTCTGTATCTATGGCGTCGTTCAGTATCTCAGTATGATCATTGCCAGCTGTCCTTTTCCTGCATGTTTTGGGTAAATTGCACGCTTTGTTATCTTGCTCAGCCTCTTGATAATGAATCCTGTGCATGCTCAGGTCTTGTGCAGCAACCTATTTCCATTTCAATGGCATGAGTGAACTTCTTCCGTAAAAGCTAATATATTGAAAGTTGGCATCTCAGGTAGTTGCCGCTACTTGATTTTGCAAATTCAGTAACCTGATGAAAATGTGATGAAATCTCACGAAAGCTACTTTTGAAACTGTGTCACAGGAGATGGTAAGATAGTGTTTCGCAATAAGTATGGGAATGTACGGGTCCACAAGTTCGGTCAAAAGTGCTGCCTCTTTTTGTTAAAAGAGAGTTGATATATCTTATGTACCTCTTTTTTGAGTAGATTCATTTGTACCTCTTAGCAGGTTCATGTGGTGACCAAATTAAATTATTGCTGAAATGGATAATATACGGTTCCCAATGGTATGATGTTTGTTTTTAGTTTCTGCACTGTCTTTGTTGTATTTATTTAAAGTGGACTCTTTGTGCAGAATGACGAACACATGATTTGTTTGAATGCTTTTGTCTTTGGTTTGCATCAAGGGCGGCGAGACCACAGGCCGTTTGCTAGGGGCGCTGTGAGATGAATGGCTCTGTGTCAGCGGTGTTGGCGTGGATCGGCGATGACCTCGGCATGGCACGAGATGTGCATCGTGTCATAAAAGCATGGCTACCTGCACCATTGATGGACTGAGCAAACGGTTGTGCCGGGTAGTCTAGGGTGAGTGTGCCTTACGCCTACATGGAGGCGAGGCAGATAAAGTTCTTTGGACACGCTTGAGCAGATTGTAAATTAGATGGTTGAGGCAACACAATTTTATTATGCCTTGTTGTGCATAAGTATTTTCCGATTATTATATACAAATAGTCATATACAGCTCTGTATGAAGCTTCTGAACTATGAAAAACATCATTGTTAAGTTGTTTTCATGTATACCATTGAAATAAAGCGGTAGCGTTAGCTTCGAGGCATTATACTAG
>JADLZK010006891.1:0-111330 GCA_015847255.1 Hyparrhenia diplandra
TGTAATAAACACGAGGGTAGTAGCACATCTGCATGAAGACGTGCTGAAACCACAAAAGGGATTCAATTAACACAGAAGCTAGAAGGCACGTTACTGATGATCAAACGTATGCAAAGAAGGAATATATGTTGTTGACAACACATTCCGGCTTCGTCATAGTTTTGTGCCCAGCAGATAGAAAATGGGACAGCAAGGCTCCACGAGTGCTTCGACGAGTCTTCAAACAGCTTCACCTGTTCTCCAGCGATGCCACATCACCTCATCTCAACACCAAGGGATAGCATACTTCCAAGATATTGGTTTCCATACTATAGGCCCTACAAATGGAAAATGCTTGTAATTAACTACTGCATCCAAGAATAAAAATCAATAACCATATGAACTAACAATATGGGGATTACATCAGAGACAAGGAGTCTAAAAACCAGACTGCAGACCTCCACCAACCTATTACATTTCCTCCATTCTAAATTATAAGATGCTTTGCCCGTTAAAGGTGAATTATTTTTATTATGTATCCAGATACTACACATAATTGTATATCTAAGTGCATAGTAAAAACTATATCTCTTGAAAAAAGTTAAAACGTTTTATAATTTAGAATTGTGGGGGTATAACCAATCTACCGGACATAAATAATATAAATGCAGGAGGGTTGGACCTGATTAGAATTTAGATGGTGCAATTTACAGCATATATAAAGGGTAGGCGGAGAAATTTAAGGAAATAAAGAAAACAAAATTGATCAGTATACCTGGATTGCTTGAACGAGCATGTGATATTTCTTTCTGTACGAGGCTGTCAAGCACATTTTTGTGAAACTGCTTCATATCCATAGCTGGGCAGTATTCGATTTTAAGACCCCAAAGAGCAGAGAAAGTCCCAGGACCACCACTGGATCCTAAGGATGCAAGGCATTGGCAACTCTTAAGAAACAATGTTTCTAATGATGACGCGCCTTCAAGGGATTCGACTGACTGCAGCTTATTGCAGTCGTAAATATGTAGTGTCTCGAGTCCACCCAGCTGTCCTGACACGGAACAGAGCTCTCCACACCCACAGATTAGCAAATTCTTGAGGGACGGTGGTAGATGTGGAAGTGTTACCAAGTTAGCACAGTCTCTTATCTCCAGACTTACTAGACATGGACAAAGAATCATTGGATACGGTGACTGCTCTGGTGCACTGGTAGGTGCCGTGTCTTGGCAGTATTCCAGTGATGTACAGGCTTCAAGATGTTTCTCCTTTTCCCATATGAATTCAAGTCTAGGGCATTCCATAATATTAATAATTCTGAGAGATGGGGGAAGACTGAATAGCTGTACTAAGCATTCACAGTCACGTACAGATATCTTGTTTAAATGTGGCAGGACTTGCTCTGTTGTTTGTGTAGGTTCTGCATCTGTCACCTGCTTGGGCCCAATTAGCTTTTTACAGTACTCAATCGACAAACCCTTCAAGGACACCAAGCTTTTGAATACTTGTTCAGGCCAGTACATCAGCACGTCGCAGTGTTTAATTGTCAGATCTACAAGTTTTTCAAATGATTTCCAGGCCACAAATGTTAACTCTGATTGACTTGGGAAGAAGAAAAAGTTGCAGCCAGATATGCTCAATTCTGAGAGAGGTGCTACTTTCAAGTCATGGAGTGATGGTTCTAGCTTGTGTGATGAATCCCAGATACTATCTATCTGAGGCAGTGATACAGTGTCACGGACACACATTTCTAGCTTGGACAGTGAAGTCATGTGCCTTATTGATTTGACTATTCCTAGGGATAGCAGTGCATTGCCTTCGTCCAGCCTTATGACCTTGAGCCCTGGTGCTTCAGGAAGACTTCTCAACTTTGGACAGTTTTCAATGTCAATCTCCTCAAGTACAGGAAAGGTTAATTCATCTTTTCCTTCTGTTGCCACCCACCTCTCCAAGCTCTCCAAATCATGTAACCGGAGTTGTTTCAGTGCTGGAAATGGAGCAGAGACCATATCGCTGCATAGGCTTTGCAATTTGTCCAACTTTTCCAAATAAAGAACTTCAAGAGCTTTGAAATAGTAAAATTGAGGAAATTCCTCGCACAGCGGACAACCATGCAGATGGAGCGCAGTCAATTGCTGCAATTTCCTAACATCGGTTACCCATGATGGTAAACTAGTGCCTCTGTAGTTGACTATCCTTAGTGTCTGCAGACCATCATGAGGTTTAAGGGCATATAGCACCTTCTCATGGCAATCCATTAGCACTGATTGTTCTTGACCCTTACTATCCCATTCAAGAGACAAGTGTGTTATCTTCTCTTTATGTTCAAGTCTGACTTTTTGCAAGTTGTTCTGTTACATTTTCCAGACCACTTAATTCTAACTCACCACCAAGATTTAAATTTCCAAGTTCTCCGATAGTACTGCAGTTCGAGCTAGCACCAGCAACAAAATATGTTAGAGTCTGTAGAGAAGTCATCTGTCCGAGTCCAGGAGGCATGCACGTCAATGATTTACATCCATTGGTATAGAGGTGTCGCAGGTTTGCCATATACTTCATATCCTTTGGAAGCTCACGAAGGTTCATACAATAAGAAAGGTTCAATGTTTGTAGATTATACATAATGCTAATATCTTCAGGAAGTTGCACAAACCTATGTCCTGACAGATTAAGATACCTCAGGTGGTGTATCTGTCCTGTAACTGTAAGGTGTTTCTGTACTGTATAGTACTTTGCAGAAAGGTGTAGGGCTCGCAAAGAAGTGTACTGTGATATGTCAAGGCGGTCATGATAATCTGTAAAGAATAATGTCTGGAGCATTGCAGTTTTTTCTTCAATAGATGATCCAACGAAGATATAATCAGTCTTTTCTGAAAAACAGCACTTGTACCATATACTGACAAGAAGACGTGGCGAGTAGGATTTTGCAACAGCTTGTTGATAGTGGGCTTACCAACTATTGTGGCGCATTCTTTCCCCATAACAGATAGGGCAATGTCATGCATGAGATCATGTATCTTGCATATGGTTCTCTTACAAAGCGACAAGCTTCCACTCAAATGGTGACCAACTGGAACAGTTTGCTTGATATCTTGAAAGAATGACCTCCAAGTTAGATCCTTGAAAATTTGTTCACCTACAGTTTCAGGCTGGTCGCCATCGTGCACAGGTATAAAGTCATGTGCCATCCACAATTGAATCAATAGTTCAACATCGATCTCATAGTCTTTGGGAAATAAAGCACAAAATGCAAAGCACTGCTTCATATGTGATGGTAGGTCATCAAAACTGAGCTTGAGTATTGGTAAAATTCCACTTGTCTCATTACATATGCTACTTTTGGCCAATGTATGTTTCCACTCATTCATGCTAGTCTTGTTACTCAACATGGAGCCAAAGGCTTTGGCAGCCAAAGGAGAACCAGCACATCGGTCAACAATCCTGCTGAAAATGCGATCCAGCTCAACACTATTTGGATTTTGCAAGCTGAATGCTCTGCTCTGGACAATTTCCCTCAAATACTTGGCACTCAGCTTCTCAATGTTATGGGCTTCATTTACACCCATGGCCATGATTTCAGCCACTTTTGAATCACGAGTTGTTGTCAGTACTGCACTGCCCTTGCCACCCTGCTTAAGGCAGGTCATTAGTTTTCCCCACTTATCAGCATCCCGATTCCATACATCATCTAAGACAATGAGGTACCTTTTTCCACTTATCATACTCTGCAGATCGCGCAATGTTTTTTCACGACCTTTCTCGTTGGTCTCACAGATATTGCTTGCAATGGTGCCAACGTCAAAATCATCTGACACACAACACCACCTCCGAAGCTCAAAACACTTCATAATTTCAGGGTCATTGTAAATGAGTTGAACAAAGGTGGTCTTGCCCATCCCGCCCGGTCCAACAATTGGAAGGACCATGAGATTCATGTTGCTGCTAGCTTGATCAAGCAGCATCCCCACGATTTTATTCTTCTCCCGATCTCTAGATCTGCTAACAATATCCCTGTCGAAGTCAATGATTATGGAATCCGTTTGTCGCCACTGCCTTGAGGGCTGTTCTAGCTGCAGGTGTCTGAAATCGAACTTATTCATCTCAGTGACGAGGTCATCGATGGTCTGCACAATCCTGCATAGCTTCTTGCCCATCCTGTAGCGGAACACAATAGGGTTACGAGCTGGGACTAGGAGCCTCGCAATCTCTGTTCCATGCTTGCTGTTCTGGCCCTTCTTCTTGGCTTCTCGTCGAAGTGCCTCATACTTGAACTCATCAAAGACATCATTGGCCTCATAGGCCGCTGTCTTGAGGTCTTTGAGCCAAGCTGAAACGTCTGACCGGGAGGCCCCTTTCTCCTCTGCATCCTGGATGATGTACAGGATTGCTGGCAGGATGCGCTCTAGGATCTTGCGCTGCTCCTCCATGCCTTCCATGACCTTGTACTGCTCCAGCAGGTAGCTGGATGCCTTCTCCTTCAGCATAGAGACCAGTGGCCCAATCAGCAACTCGGCCATTGTATATGTTGCTCTCACAAAACACAAGAACACGAGCAGATCAGCAGGCTCCTGATGTGTCCTCCTCGATCTCCTCCTGATGCAACCAGAAGATTGAATACAAAATTTATTCTCCAAACAAGTCACAAATTCCAAGCCAAAAAAAAAAGAGCAGAGACAAAAGCGGATGCACGAACCAGTGAGTAATATGTGTTTGTACAAATTGCTTCAAGAAAATCAGCTGCTGAACCAGCTCGATTCCGACGGCTCCGATGGAGGGATCATCATATCACTGATGAGCCCATTGATCACCAACTCGATAGAACTTTCTTCTGATTGCAGCAGATACACAAATACAGAGGAGATGGGCAGCTAGCACTTGACAGAAAAGTGGTTGTGTTTGGGAGCAATCCTAGCGATTTCACCAGGACAAACACACCATGCACACACGGGTTCTTATTCCTGGCTGATGTGTCCTCCTCTATCCCCTCCTGCATGCAAATCACAAATACATCCGTCAACTCGATTGAATAGATAATTTATTCTCCCAACAAGTCACAAATTCCGAGAAAAAAAAGTGCAGAAGACATAAGCAGAAGGACGAACCAGTGAGTAGTACGTGTTTGTACGGTTTACTTCAAGAAAATCAGCTGCTGCGCCACGATCATGGTATCACTGGTGAACCCATCGTACACCCACACGATCGATCTTTCTTCTTATTCAATAGACACAGAAATGCAGAGGGAGGATGAGCAGCTAGCACTCTGACAGAAAAGTGATTGTTTTCGGAGCGACTCTAAGGATTTCACAAGAGAGAAACACACGATTTACTCTTGTCTCCAAGGTGTGCTTGTTTTGCTCAGTTGCTTGGCTCAATTATTTGGACTAACTGGTTAGGTGCCATATCATAGATGGGGACCCAACCAACTACAAGTAATAAGTACGTGATGCTGCTGATAGTGTGAACTAGCACTGCTTCCACAATTCCACTGTTCCACAACCAACCACAGGCCAGGCAGAGAACACGGAGAAATTGAATTCTAGATGGGGATCGATCGCGAACCTTCACCTGCCACCTGTGTAGGGCTCCCACAGGTTCCTGTCTGATGCACTGATTGTCTCATGCCAGCACAATGACCTACCGTGGACAGATCTGATTGTCATTAGATGGTTTCTTCCAGCTGTACAGTGGTCATCAGCACAGCTTGTGTTGGTCGCACAGGAATGAAGCCATCATCGTCCACAAGTTTTGTATAAGACCAGCTTCCCCAACGCTTTCACAGGCCCCTCATGCCCATTGCCTGCCCATGCCGTTCACTCGCTCACAGTGTCTTGTAGGCAACATAAGTATCAGTATGGAGGTGACTACTCTAAGAATGATGACTGCCGAATCTAATGAAACAATTGCACGCATACACTGGATGGAACTGGTAGAAGAGCGTGTTACGAATTCATATTTCAAATTTTGCAGATAACATATGAAGACAAACCAGATATTTTGTTTTACCATACAAGCAAAAAATGTAATGTGCATTGGTGCTACATCTAGAGTTTGCTAGGGGAGTCACCATTTCATCGTTTTTAACCTTTTGTCTACTTCTGGGGTTAGTCTTCTGTCAAACACTGGCATACCAAAATATTTCATTGTGAAAGGGTAATCTGCCATTGAAAATTTCAGTAATCATACCAGCTTTTTCTCCTCTTTATGTCAATCGTGAATACCTCAATTTTTATTATAGTTGATTCTAATGCCCCGACATTTCCTCATAGCAAAGCAAAATGAACTTGAAAAAATTGCAATATGTTGTACATTAGATTTCAAAAATAAAATAGTATCATACGCATACTTTAGGTGACTGAGGCACACTCTCTGCTAATTGAGGTAGCATCCTTAAATTTGCCCCCTCTCGCTAGCAGTCTTCAGTCTTTAACAGGGTCGCCAGCAAATCACTCACTATGTTGAAAAGAAGAGGCCGATATTAGCGTGGCCAGTTAAACGTGCTACTATACAGCATCCCTATACGCCCTCACCAGTGGCAGTGGCCGGCGCCGAGGCCGGTGTGGACAGCGGCAGGGACGGGGCCGGTGCCGAGAACGACTGGAACGTCGGGAACACCGGCTGTGACGGCGCTGGCAGCTGTGGAAAGCCGCTGAAGCGGAGGACGTGGGTGCACCCGACGGCCCGATGAGGTTGTGCAGAATTGTATCCGTGGAGGATTGGCGGAGTGAAAGCTCGGCGAACTCCCTGTGCAAGGCGCCCATCATCGTGGCAATGCCATTGAAAGCTGCAGCGAGGTCGGCGTTGGTAAAGTCAGGTTGAAGGGTGGGGATGACTGGCGTTGGTTGGTGGGTGGCTAGAGCGGAGGTGGTGATAGCAATGGCGTCGGTGGTGATAGCAGAGGTGATGGCGGTGGTGGTGGTGGTGGTGGTGGTGGGGATGACTGGGGCGGCAGGGACAGCGGAGGTTTGTGGTGGGATCAACATCGGCTCTGGTACCAGATTGTTACGGCGTCGAGCCTTAGATCGAAGGAAGTACGGAGGAGAATAGGGGAGATGGGATCGGGGCTGGTTCCTGCAAGCAGGAGCCGTGGCTGGAGGCTTAGATCACGAAAGACGGGGAGAAGGACCGTGAACAGGGACGCCGGGCGCCCAAGGGTGACTTAAGTCACAATCCTGGGCTGCCTTCTTCATTAACATAGATGGGACTCTTATAGTCCTTAACACAGCCGACTCCAATGCTAACAATCTTCTAACAAACTCCAAATATCTAGGACTCCAACTAACCAATCGACTGAACAAACCAATCTGCTAACCCAAGAGCCAAATAGGCTGACCTGACCAACTGAACCGGCCTAACCGACCAGCCTAACACCTAGCCTGACTAGCCATCATGGTGGCGCCTCTTGTAGGTCTTGCTGACCATAACAGCAGCCTCATGATATTTCATTACCTCCTTTTCAGACATACTTGTCTCGCTAACTTGATTGCTTTCCCGGAGAATACCTGTTGGCGCAAAGTTAGGGCTTCGCACCAACACACCGAGAGGGGCCTTGGGCGCCACGAAGGTTGCTAAACAACCTAGTAGCAGCGAGCACCGCAGCGTGATCACCCAAACCGATCTAGGGTTCGGTAAGGGCAACGTAGAGCTCGGTGACGGCTGGAAGACCTTCGAACGCACCTCCGGGAAGACCCGTCGGGAGGAGGCGCGCAAGGGTTGTCCTAGGAGCAGCGGATGCGCCTAGAACGCCCGGCGGAGAACGCGGAGTTCGTCGTCGAACTTAACAAGTTTAGGGTTTGGAAGAGATAAAAAGTTGAGAGATATGTTGTATATGACGATTGGATGTAGATGGGATCAAATCGGCCATGAACCCTTCATTATATAGGGGAGGGTGGTCTTATCCTTTTAGGAAGGCGTCCTAGGGCGTTTCCAATCACCAAAAAAATCGCACCAAACAAGTTTGGAAACAAACCGATTTGGATACGATTCGGATCAGCCCGAAATCGGGCTGACCGGACGCCGCTACTTCTGATAGCACCGGACGCCGGTCAGTCGCGTCTCGCGAGAGGTCTGCGGCGCGACACGACCGGACGCACTGACCCGACGGCTGGACTGGACGGGACGGGCGCGTCCGGTCGGTGCCCCGGCCGGCTTGCTTCTGCGGCGCGACCGACCGGACGCGACCGACCGGACGCTGGACCGGACGCGCCGGTGATGAGTCGGTCACCTTCCAGAAAGCCGTTTTCGACCCTCCTCGAGAATTTGGCTAAGTCGGAAATTTGCGGTGACTTGGACCTCCAAAATATGGCTAAGTCCGGAATTTTGCGGTGGTTTAGCCTATGCCATTTCGGGTGTCAACATATGCCCCCCCTGTTTTCAGGTGAGAAGTGCACGAACCTGAAAACAAAACAAGAAAAAAAACTAAACAACACGAATGCCCATCGTATCGGTTGTCCATTGACTAAGGGCGATACTATGTATCGGCCATTTTTATTCTAAGGCGATGCATGCATCGGCCATTGCTTGAGAGCACTTAGGCCTCTTGCCAAACACTAGGGAAATATTTTTTCAAGTATCTCCGTTTACCGCATTGCCTTTGCGTTTTCCATCTTGTATATACTCAAGCTCATAGGAATTTCCGGATGTCACTTTGATCACTTTGAATGGACCTTCCCAATTTGGTGACCACTTGCCAAACTCATTGCTCTTCGAACCTATCGGTAATATAGTTTGCCACACTAAGTCACCGATTTGGAACGATTTGCTCTTAACCTTCTTGTTGTAAGCTCTTGCAACCCGGGCTTTATCCTTCTCAATCTCCTTTAATGCTAGTAGTCTTTTTGTCGGTTACCTCATCAATGTTGTCCATCATCATATCATGATACATAACGGGGAGATAGATCATTCTCGCTTAGCAAATCTATATGCATCCAAATTTACTTCAACAGGTAACAGCGACTCTTGACCATAAACCAGCTCATAAGGAGTGACCTTTGTAGCACCATGCCTAGATATGCGGTGAGCCCATAAAGCTTCCGACAAGACCTCATGCCACTTCCTTGGATTATCTTCTATCTTTTTTTGAATAAGCTTGATTAAAGTCTTATTAGTGGATTCAACTTGTCCATTGGCTTGAGCATAATATGGAGATGATTTGAGCATCTTGATCTTATATGATTCGGCAAACGCTTTTACTTCTTTTCGCCATAAATGACGTACCTTGATCCGTAGTTAAAGTTTGTGGTATGCCGAATCTATGAATGATATGCTCAGTGATGAACTCAATTACCTCCTTGTGTGTCATGTTCTTCAATGGAACTGCTTCCGACCATTTAGTAAAGTAGTCGGTAGCAACCAAGACGAACTTATGCCCCTTCGAAGATGGTGGATGAATCTGCCCAATGAAATCAATCCCCAACCACGGAAAGGCCACGGCTTGATAATAGGATGAAGCATAGCAGCCGGCACTAGCTGAATATTCCCAAACCGTTGACACTCTTCACATCCTTTGTAGTAGCGAAAACAATCAGCCATCATAGTAGGCCAATAGAAACCAGCCCTTCTTAGCAATCACTTCATCTTTGGAGCCGATTGATGCGTACCACAAATGCCTTCATGTACTTCTCCCATTGCCACTCTTGCTTGATCGGTTCCTAGACACTTTAGCAACAAATCTTCGGCAGTCCTCCTATAAAGCTCTCCATTATGCAATGTGTACTTAAAAGCAAGCCGCCGAACATTCTTGTCAACCTTAGTGCTAGGCTCCTGCAAGAATTTTATGAGAGGAGTTCTCCAATCTTCTAAATCGGTACTACCATTGTCCAAAACAGAAATAGACCGATTTAAAAGAACTTTACTTCGCTGTCCAAAATTGTAAGTGACATCGGTTTGTCCAATTGGCTTTGGTTGAACCGAATTTTCACTAGAATTTGAGACAAGCAAACTTTCATGCATCGGTAAATGTTGCAAATGAAAATATTTATCTTTTACATCAAAACCGATTGCATTTTGAGCAAGCAAATTTGCTCTAAGCACATACCTCTTATGCACATGATCTCCTTCTTTTTATGTAGCCCGAAGCTCGTTGAGCTAGCAAATTTCTTTGTATGATTTTCTTCTCTTGGAATATGCCGAATCTTGAATTCGGAAAATTTACCAATTAAATCAATACAAGCATTAAGGCGAGCACGTAGTGATCCATCTAAACATTGACATTCACGGATACTTGCTGGATTACAAGTAATGAATCACCAAATGCTTCAACATGATCAACCCCCAAAGCATCTAACATGATCAACCGAATAAGAGAGCTTCATATTCGGTTTGGTTGTTAGTACATTTAAACTCAATCGGCTTGACATAGGAATTTCAGCACCAAGAGGATTAACAAGAACAATACCAAGACCGGCACCATCTTTGCAAACCGATCCATCAAAATACAAACGCCATGGGGTAATAGTAATATATTCTACTTCATGATCAAGATTTATGCTATGCTCAACAATAAAATCAGCAAGAACTTGACCTTTTAATATTCTCAATGGCTCAAAAGTCAAGTCATATTCAATTAAAAGAGTATGCCCATTTGCCCACCCTTCAGAAAGGATTGGCGAAACAACATATGTTTGATTACATCGGCCTGGCAAGCTACCACACATGTGCTTGACAAAAGATAATGTCTCATTTTGGAACAAGCAAAATAGAGTGATAGACACAACTTCTCAATATGGGCATACCTTGTCTCGGGATCAAGAAGAGGCGGCGACTAAGATAGGCAACAACACACTCCTTTCCTTCGTCTTCTTGAGTAACAACAGCTCAATCACCTTATCTTCGGCGGCGATGTACAATCGGAAAGGTACTCCCCTTCTAGGTCTTGCGAAGAACGGTGGTGAAGATAGATATTCCTTCAATTTGTCAAATGCATCTTGTTGGCTTGCCCCCCAGGTAAAATCAGCTTCATACTTTAATTTGAGGATGGGGGTGAAAGGAATAATCTTCCCGGACAAGTTGGCAATGAATCTTCTCAAGTAGTTCACTTTGCCTAAAAACTTTTGCAAATCCTTCTTGCATTGAGGTGCTTGAACTGCCTTGATCTTTTCTATCCTTTTAGGATCAATCTCTATGCCTTTCTCATGAATAATAAATCCGAGAAACTTCCCAGCTGATACTCCAAAAGCACACTTGAGTGGATTCATCTTCAAACCATAATAACGCATCCTCTCAAAAGCAAAGGCGCAAATCGGCTAAATGAGGATCATGAGAAGCCGATTTAATCACCACATCATCAATATATACTTCCATGATTACACCAATGAGATCATGAAAGATGAGGTTCATAGCTCTTTGATAGGTGGCGCCTGCATTCTTGAGGCCAAAAGTCATGACAACCCACTCAAACAAACCGACAAATCCGGGACAAATAAAAGCAGTCTTGGAGGTATCCTCTTCAGTCATAAAGATTTGATTATACCCAGCATTACCATCAAGAAAGCTAATAACCTTATGTCCTGAAGCATCATTGATCAACATGTCGGCGATAGGCATAGGATATTCATCTTTGGGAGTGGCTCTATTTAAATCTCTGAAGTCAATGCAAATTCTGATCTTCCCGGTGTCTTTTTTCTCAACCGGAACAATATTAGAAACCCACTCCGCATACCTGCATGGGCGAATGAAATTTGCCTGGAGCAACCGATTGATCTCCTCCTTGATTCGGTCATTAATGGCCGAATTGAAGTTTCTTCGCGGTTGCTTGAATGGTCTAAAACCCTGTTTAATAGGAAGCCGATGCTCAACAAGATCTCGGCTTAACCTGCATCTCCGTGTAATCCCATGCAAAGCAATCGGCATATTCCTTGAGAAGCGCGATTAATCTAGCTTTATAATCGGCATCAAGTTAGCATTCACATAAGTCGGCCGTGGTACAGAACCATCTCCAATATCAACTTGTTCTAAAGGATCGGCCGACGTGAAACCTTGGCCCAACTTATTGAGCTCATCAAAGTCATCAATTGCCTCACAAGAATCGGTCTTTTCAGCCCGATAATGCTCTAGCCTCTTCTTCAACCATTGTAGCTTGTCTTCCATTGGGAAACTATATAATAATATTGAGCCGATTATTAACCGGCTTCAATGACACGGGTATAAATCCACGCTCATCATAGCTGACATACTGATAGCTGGATAAGTCTCTCCCGGAAAGACAAGCAAATCCAGATCCCTCAGACGAAACATCGGTTGTAGCAACTTCAACCGAATTATCCGCATGAACGATCTCTATGGCATCTCCCACCCATTGGATGAGGAACTGGTGCAAGCTCGAAGGAACACAGGGGTTGGCATGTATCCAATCTCGACCGAGTATGAGATCATAGCTACCTTCCACATCAGCAATGAAGAATGCAGTAGGCAACGTCTTGCTCCCAACGGTCAACTCCAAGTTGGCAATCCCCTTAGCAGGAATAGGCGCAGGTGCCCCCACACCAGTGACAGTCATGTTGGTCTGAATTAGTTCCTCGTCCTTGCCACCAAGCTTCTTATATAGTGAATAGGGCATAAGATTGACAACTGCACCACTATCCACTAGCATGTTGCGGACTGGTTTTCCATTAATGTGTCCACTCACATGCAATGGCTTGAGATGCCTCACAGGCACCACGGGTTTCTTGAATATAGCATCTTGAACCCCAAAAGCCATCTCTGCTGCTGCTACTTCATCATCTCCTCCTTGCTCGATTACATAATAATCGGCAGAAAGGAATATAGTGTTGATTTCTCCATGCTCATGCTTTGGTGAAGGCTCATAGTCCACCATCTCCTCATCATTTTCAGTAGGAGGTTCAATGCCAACCAAGGCAGCAACAACAGTAGCAAAATCCTCATTGTCACCTAGAGGACCGTCAGAAACACTCGGTTCGACCGATTCAGCAATCGGTAAATCCGAGGGTTGGACATTAGCAGTCCCATCAACTATCATAGCTGAATTAGCATCTTGCTTAGCTGGCTTGCCTGCTAGGAGTGCAAGAAGGTCAACATTCGGCTTAGGTGCCTCCTCCACGAGGCTTGGCGGCTGCTCTTGAACTATAATTGACTTGACCAGGTTATCAACCGGGTTTTGTCATCTTTTTAGCAGAAGCAACCAGCTCAGCTTCCTTCTTCTTGATCTCTTGGACAAGTTACGGTAAGATAGGTCCTTGCCCTTGAGCAGTAGCCATGCGCTTGAGCATCTTTTGTCTTGCCCGTTGAAGCTTCCTCTTTTGAGTCTTGTCAAGATTCACAGGACACCACTTGGGCTGCCGGTAGCGAAGATCAACGGGCTTCTTCCTCTTGTCTTGAGATTCAGCAACTTCCTCCATGACTTGATCTTCTTTAGGAGATTCTTGCCCCCAATCACAATCGGCTCATTGTCATTAGTGATAGGGCTGACATTGATCCGATAATGATGGAAGGTGGAGGGGTAGCAAGCTGGGCGAGCTGCACAATCATTTTCGGCTTCTTCTTCGGGATATACACTTGTTGCATTGGTGCTTTCCCCGAGTTAGTAAGCTCCCTGGACGTGAGTAACTCTTTCTTTTTTGTACCGCTAGAGCTCGATTGCGCACCCAATCGGTTAAAGACGGTAGGCTTGGCCATACTTGTAGCATCTTCCCTTTTCATAGGAGCCGAAGGATAAGGAATGAACACTCCCTTCGGTCCCCATTGAGGGACAATTGGCGCAGAGGGTAGAGGCGCCACCGGTGGTCCCCAACGAGAGAATCTTGGTTGAGTGACTTGCGATGAAGATGCGCCATTTGAAGATGTAGCCATTTGCTTGTTTCTTGCTTCATCACGCTTAGGAGGCGTAGACCCTCTCTTTTTATCGGCCGATTTCTTGGAATCGGCCTTGTCTTTCTTGTACTTTGCTATGAGCCTATCAAATGTGCACTGGGGCTTGATGTGCTTCTTCTCCTTAGGCTCATTGGTCTTCCACACTCCCACTTCTGGTTTCTGTGGAATGAATGACCTTAGTACCTGCACATCAGAAGTAAGGGAATTAGTTCCCACATCACCGGTCGACCCGATTTGATTAGTCGGTTCAACTGGTTTAGTAGTTACCATGTCTTGATCTTCCAGGCCGATTGGGCTAACCGGCCTAGCTGGTCTTCCCTGTGCAGCATGACCATCCAACCAAGCTTGACGCCTTAGAGCTTGCGCCGAGCTTGCCACAATAGTGATCTTGGTCTTGCCTTCCTCATTCTTGTTAGCCAATACTTGCCGTCCCGAATTATTAGGAATAATCGGTACGGGGCGTGGCTCACCAATGATCACGTTCTTCCCTTTTGCAGTAGCAGCTTGCTCAGGACGGATCAAGATAGTGGGAGCCTTGGCTTCAAGCTTTTCAACTTCAGATGTCTTGTCTTCGGGCTTGCCTGCTTCAACCACTTTCACATGAGCTGGGAAGGGATTCTTGTCCAGTGCATATCGGTAAGAGTTAATCGGCCCTCATTAAGCGCCGATTGTACCTGCCGACGGAAGTAATTGCAATCATTAGTGGCATGAGAGAAAGAATTATGATGTTTGCAAAAAGCCCTTTGTCTCAAGACATCTGCAGAAGGCATAGTATAATTGATCTTAATGATACCGATTTTTAACAATTCATCAAAAATACGGTCACATTTAGACACATCAAAAGTAAACTTAATCTCCTCACCCCGATTCTTACTAATCGGTTTGAGAGAGGGCAAGTTACTTGTTTATTCACATCGGCCACTTAATTTCAGCAGCCAAAACCTCTTTGCTCTCATCATCCGATGTAGAATAACCATCGAAAGTGTGTGCATATTAGCACGATGAGAGCGATAGTTGCTATCACGAGAATCTTTAAGGCGCGATTCAGAAACGGCCCTCTCAATCAAAGCGATTCAAAGTATTAAATTGCTGGAACTCAAGTTTCTCTCTAATATTAGAGCGCAAACCAGCAAAAGCGAAATCAACTAGATCCCTTTCAGATATTTGAACATTAAAACAACGACTTCTAGTTTCCCTATATCTCTTAAAGAAATCTAGGACTAACTCATCACGCCCTTGTTTAATGCATGCAAGATGGGACAATCTAGTTTCTTGGACTCCACAATAAAAGTGAGCATGAAATTTTTCTTCTAAATCAGCCCAAGACATAATGGAACAAGCAGGTAAAGATGAAAACCATGAAAAAGCAGTACCAGTAAGAGATAAAGGAAAATTGCGAATTTTCATATGTTCTAAGGTACTAGCTGTTCCTAGTTGAGCAAGATACATGCTAACATGTTCCATAGTAGTTTTACTATCATTACCACTAAATTTCTGAAAATCGGGTACCTTCCAACCAACTGGTGCATTCATATAATCAAATCTTTGAAGGGTGCGGCTTTACGATAAGAGGTATTGATAGAATCAAGCAATTCCGAGACTTTTTCCATTGATTTAGAGATCCTCTCTAATTTTAGCTAACATAGCATCTATATTGTCGGGAACTCCTGTATTTCCTGCATTTATATTTTGATTATGCACATTATTCGGTGTTGATTGCGACATTGATTGCCCCCCTGGTAGAGGAACATTCATCCCCAATTGTGTGCGAGGATTGGGGTTGCGATTCGGTAATGGAGGTTGCCCCCCTGCCGAATTGAGCATAGTATTATGCACCCCTGAATTTCTGGATGCCTCATGATCGGTTCTTAATGTGTGAGCCGATCTTTGTTGGCTAGAAGATGTACCAACCCCACCGGTACCGGTTCTAACAGCCGAAGCCATAGGATCCGATTGCGGTTGACTAGTATTAGCATGTAAAACCATATCCAACGGCATGCCATATTGATACTTGAGTTGTTGTTTGGGGCGCAACAACTGATGGTGACACTAAATCAGATTGAGGTACGTCTCCCGATTGTGTGTTATCGGTTGAAGTCCCTTCTATAATTTGCAAGCGCTTTTCTAATTTACTAACAAGACCAGCTAAACCAGAATTTTGGTCTACTATCATCTTAGCAATACCATCATGCGTAATAGGAAGATCATCATAAATAGGTCGTTGTTCAACAGGGATTACCTCGTTTGATGATGATTACGGCGCGAGGAACGGAGCGGTGTAGACGAGGCTTGGTGTATTGATGCACACGATCTTGCCTATCCTTGTGACAACTCTTGAAGAAGGCCGTTTGGACAGCATTAAGTGCGTCTTGGAGCTGCTTCTTCAATTCTTCAGGAAGCTCATCCGCGTTTTCGGGTCGCCGTATATTGGTTTCCGAAATTTCGGACGACTGATCCTTTTTCTTGCTAGCTTCATCACCTGGAGCCATGACGCTAGCTTCGAACTGGAGTTGACGTCTAGTCTTCTTCCCCAGCGGAGTCGCCAAAAAGTATGTTGACGCAAAGTTAGGGCTTCGCACCAACACACCGAGAGGGCCTTGGACGCCCACGAAGGTTGCTAAACAACCTAGTAGCAGCGAGCACCGCAGCGTGATCACCCAAACCGATTTAGGGTTCGGTAAGGGCAGCGTAGAGCTCGGTGGACGGCTGGAAGACCTTCGAACGCACCTCGGGAAGACCCGTCGGGAGGCGCGCCAAGGGTTGTCCTAGGAGCAGCGGATGCGCCTAGAACGCCCGGCGGAGAGAACGCGGAGTTCGTCGTCGAACAGCAAGTTTAGGGTTTGGAAGAGATAAAAAGTTGAGAGATATGTTGTATATGACGATTGGATGTAGATGGGATCAAATCGGCCATGAACCCCTTCATTATATAGGGAGGGTGGTCTTATCCTTTTAGGAAGGCGTCCTAGGACGTTTCCAATCACCAAAAATCGCACCAAACAAGTTTGAAACAAACCGATTTGGATACGATTCGGATCAGCCGAAATCGGGCTGACCGGACGCCGCTGATAGCAGCACGGACGCTGCCCGTCGGTCGCGTCCGGCGTAGAGGTCTGCGGCGCGACACGGCCGGACGACTTGACCGGACATTTGGGCCGGACCGGACGGGCGCGCGCGTCGCGTCGGTGCCCGGCCGCTTGCACGAGCGCGGCGCGACCTGACCGGACGATCGACCGGACGGTTGGACCGGACGCGCCAGTGAGTCGGTCGGTGAGTCCGTCACCTTCGGAAAAGCCGTTTTCGACCCTCCTCGAGAATTTGGCTAAGTCTGGAAATTTGCGGTGACTTGGACCTCCAAAATATGGCTAAGTCACGGAATTTTGCGGTGGTTTAGCCTATGCCATTTCTGGGTGTCAACAATACCAAGACGACAATTGTATAGAGAGGCTGCTCTGTTCATAAAAGTTTATGAACGATGTTAGGCCTGGTTGCCTTTTTTCTTATACTAGCATAGGATAGAGGCTGTCCATATCATATTTCTAAAAATCCAGGTGCCCAATGTATACTAGTACTAGTACAGAGAGTTTGAGAGTCAGTTTATTACATGCCTGGAATGATCAAGCAATGAGGCAGGATCAATCTTGGACACTAGAAGCATCTGTGGTAGCAGGTCTGGATCTCCTCGGGAGCAGAAATAACGCAAAACATGGAGTATTTAAATATTGTAGGAAGGAAGTTATCTCGCCGTAGTCCTGCTAGACAAAAGTTCCAGCAATGGAGGCGGCCGGGGCAACAGATGGCTGGTGGTACGGTTGAGGGCCACCGTTGAGGGCAGTGCTGAGAAATCGACGACGAAAATAAATCATTAAAAAATGCAATGTGCATTGGTGCTACATCTAGAGTTTGCTAGGGGAGTCACCCATTTCTCTTTTGGTTAGTCTTCCGTCAAACACTGACAAACCAAAATACTTCATAGCGAAAGGATCCTAATTTTGCCATTGAAAACTTCAGTAACCATATCAGCTTCTCCCCTCATCTATGTCAATCGTGAATACCTTTTTTTTTTTTTTTTATTATAGCTGTTTCTCCTGCCCCGACATGTCCTCGTAGCAAAGCAAAACGGACTTGGAAATTGCAATATGTTGTACCTTAGGTTTCGAATCAAAAATAAAATGGTGAGTGAGGGTCACTCTCCACTAACTCATGTACCCATCCTTGGATTCGCCCCCTCTCCCTATCAGTCTTGAGTCTTTTAACAGGGGTCGCCAGCAAATCACTCAATATGTTGAAAGAAGAGCCGGATCTAAGCATGGCCAGTTAAACGTGACGCTAGACAGCAACCCCCACACCCACACCCTCAATTTCTCCATCAGAACGGTGCACAATACTTTGCAGAAGACAAGCAGAAACAGGAGGTCAATACAACGAGAAATTGGCTATTTTGCCAGCGTCAAGAACTGGTTTCGCTACAATGCCATTAAGTTTTTAGGCTTCGCTGTTTTGCCCTTCTCAAGGTGAACACACCCGCTAAAATGCCCCTGTCCTCCAAATCGATGGTTAGGCCTTCTTTCTTCCCCGTTTTGCCCCTGGACCTTCTCTCCACTTCCTTTTCTTTTTCACGGTGGCGAGGACTGGGTAGTCGCGGACGAGCTGCTGGCGGCGCAGTGAGCTCGGCTTGGGACACTCGTAGTAGAGCCGCTCCAGCGCCTCCACCTGCTCCGACGTGTACCGGACGTACTTGCTCGCGTCCATGGGAGTTGCTGCTGCCACACATGCACAAGCTAGGACTAGCAGGAGGGGCGGAGACCAGGAGAGGAGAGCTAGTACCACCAGCTGATCATCGATGATCTATGTGCTTCGCCAATCGATACTGGTGCTACTTTAAAAACGATGGAGAGGAGTAATCGAATCGGCCGTGGAGCCCCGGTGCGCCTTCTGCTGGACTCGCCCTCGCCGGCGTAATAATTCCTCGGAAAACGATGGTTCCTGCTGCCTCCTGCAACCTTGTTTAGTCCTGCCATCTCTTCTGGCAATAATAATTTTTATATATATTCGTCGAAAGCAGCACTCCCATACCTACATTCCAATTCGATCCCAGGCTCTCTCTCTTTTGTGTGTGTGTTTGGTTTGTGTATTCACTCACTAAAAAGAGAGAGAAAGAAAGAGATTTCAGATCTAGAATATTTAATATATTTGTATTCAGATGTAATTGCCCAACATTTGATTTGTTTTCAACACAGGAATTTCATGAGAATCAAATAGGAATTCAATCTTACATACGTAAATCTTTTAATTTCATATATAGGGCCGGATAATAAAAGGCTTGTATTCTAAAGAAGGCCAATAAAATGCCCTGTCCGTCACCGTGAAAAAGAAGAAGGAAGTGTAGAGAAGGCCCAGGGGTAAAACGGGGAAGAAAGAAGGTGTAACCATCAGATTTGGGGGACAGGGCATTTTAGCGGGTGTGTTCACCTTAAGAAGGGCAAAGCAGCGAAGCCCAAAACTTAATGGCATTGTAGCGAAACCAGTTCTTAACGCTGGCAAAATAGTCAATTTCTCCAATACAACTATCTGCGACATCTCAGTCTAAATGAAGCAAGGCGTTGGAGCGAAAAAGAAAGAAATTGAACATACGGCAAACCTCGTTTGGGAGCCCTAGCTTGCTAGAGCCAATGCCGCCGCCGCCGCCGGCGGAGACCGTCGGATTCGGCGGAAGCTACGGCGGAGGCCCCTCGGGTCTTCGCGGCGCCCATCTCCATCTATCACCCATCGGGAAAGGTCTCCTCAGCGCCGGGCCACTGCCTCGCCGGCGCTCGATCCATTCCGTCGGCCACCTCACCCACTGCGCATCATCGCCGCCATCAGCGGCGTCCCCGATCGCCTGGTTACCGTGAATCGCATCGCTCCGCCACCTCGTGCGGCCATTGGGCCGTCGAAGCGGTCGCCCATGAGGCGGGCTCATTGATAATTGTGATGGGCCTAAAATGGATCGCTCGAACATGTTTTCCCTTTTTGGGCGGTGAGCTGGGTAAATTCCGATGACTTTTAATTTGCTATTGTCAGAACAAATATTTTCTCATGGGCCTAAACGAAACATAACTGTCGCCTGTCGGACGAGGTCGCCATACGTATCTTCTCAGGCGGGCCTAATGGTGTGGCAACAATCATGTACGGGCCTGTTCCGATGATAGATACTCATGGGCTGGCTGGACTTCCAGTAAACACGCTTCACGATCACAACTGGTCCATCATGTCATTGGGCCTAGGTGGACCTGTAAGCTACACACACTGAGGACATACAAGCATGCAATGCAGGCAAAGGCAACGAGGTTCAGAGAAAAAAAGGCAATGCAGAGTTGGACGAAGCTCAATGGCAGGGCAGAAAAGAGTAGAGCATATCCAACCAAATCAAGAAAATAATATACCAGATTTATGGTCTTAAGATTGAATCTCATATACAAACCAAACTTGGCAGTGAGCATTACAAAGTCAACATTTGGGAACACATAAATTATCATCATCACAGGAAACAAACTATATGCATGACATAAATTTTCTTCTTTCCACTAAAGGATGGAAAGAAGGAAAAGAAGAGAAAAGACACACACACATACACACAAAAACCGACATGGCCACAACCTATCATGAACACCTGCACATCATGCGACCTGCAGTTTGGGTTACCATCTGAACGCCTTTCTTTGCTCCAAGTTCCCTCTCCAGACTTGACTTGAAACCCGATGCCTGTTTCATAGATGGATCGATTAATAACAAATATAAGAAATGGAAAGCTGATTGGTTCTGAATGCAGCAACTTCTCAGTTGGATTAGAAAAAGGAAGACGCGGCCAAGACACTTACCATATATCTCAGCTGAGCTATCAATGGTACAGAGACTTCATCTTTCCTTACCGAATGTCTTTCTCAGGAATGTGCTGGATCTTATACCAGTTATCGTGTCCCTCTTCTCCGCAGGTCTTACTGAGTACGCCGCATCCATGGATACTAATCTTCTTAAGAGCCTGGTGGGGCAGAGTCGGAAGCAGCTTAATCTTATCACACAACAAAATGTCCAATTCCTGGAGGGACACTAGGCGCTCCATATTTTCTGGCAACCTGTCCCAGCCACAATCATAAATTTGAAGCTGATGGAGACCAATCAAGGCTTCAGGAATAGATGCCAGCTGGCTACAAGAAACAAGTTCAAGTCTGTGCAGTTGTGGATGGTGACGAGTCAACATCCAGCTAGGATACCATGAACCCATGTAGTACCTGATTTTGAGCACTCGAAGATACTTTGGGGGGCAAAGGCCCTCAAGTACCTCTGCTTCGACATCTGGACCAAACCTCTTTTGCCGGTACCTGCCGAAGTCCAGTTGCAATCTTCTGGAGTCGCTCCTTGTAGGTTAGGTGGGCTTCAAGAGCTTCCTCTTTGCTCCCGACTATCCCAAGACCATCTATCGTCGAGTGCCCTCAATTTTGTTCAGATGCTTCAACTGCTTCAACACGTACCCTTGTTCTTCCTTCACTTGAAGCTTCTCAGTGTTTGGAGTGACGTCAGCCTTCAATGTTGGGGAAATACAGACATTCAGGGATGTGCGCAAATAGATTAGATTAGCCATATCTTGAGGACACGATGCTTTGAAAAGAGGAATATCTATGACCTCGATATGGTAAAGCTTGCTAAATGTGCTTGGCAAAATCAAAGCTGATGAGGGATTATAAAAATGGAGACCAAGATAACGTAGATGCTTCATCCGATCTATACATGCTGGAGGCCCGACAACTCGTGTCCCAAACCATTTTGCTTAATGATCAGCACCCGCAGTTTCGTCGACCCTATGAAAAGACGCTCCAAGAGTTTTTCTAATTCATGAATTCTTCCGAGCGGTTCTGCTAAAGGCTCCTCAATGATCAGGGTGCGCAAATTTTCCATCTCCACCAGTTTCTCGGCGGTCTCTACTCCATTTGTGGTCTCAATAAAGAGATGGTGAACCCCTCGTGGTATATCTTCTAGTGAGCCGTTCAATCCAATTCTATACCACTCACTTCCGAAACCCTCTCCGCCAAGTCGTGCAGCAGGTCATGAATTTCGATTGTCTCCTCGGTCATCCCGTAAATATCTCTCCTTCGTCCTCCTTGCGAGAAATGAGAATGTCATTAGTTCGTCACAGTATCTCTGGCCTACATCTTCCAGTTCCTCTTTTGCATTACTCCCGGTGTTTACAAACCCTTGTGCTATCCGGATGTTAACCAACTCTGACGTGTTACTACATATCCTTTGGGGAAAGTCTTGCAAGTATGCAAAGCATCGCCTGATGTCAACACCAAGCTGCTGATAGCTCCACCACAGAGCTCCCATGGTCTTGTTGAGCACATTGAGTTTATTTGTCGTGTCCCAGAAATTGATACTTTTGTTCTGAAGCCGCTTTCCCTCATTACTGCTGCAATAGGTGACTGCGTAGGCTTTTTGCAATCTTGCTCCCAATCCTCTCATATTCTCCATAATCATCATCAGTTGCAAATGGTCCTGCATGATGCATTAACAATGATAAGTAGACCTTTTCTTCTAAATCAATTATTGAAAACGGCAGCAGATGAGAACCAAGAGCTCCGGTGCATCCGCTCTTTGAGTTTGTCACAAGGACTCTGCTTCCACTCTGCGGCAAAGCACTGAGTCTGAGCATATCAAGTAGAATATCTAGTTCCTTCTGATTGTCATTGTTGACCCAAAGATCATCTAGTACCAACAAGAAGCATTTGTCTTTCAGTTCTTTCTCCAAATCTGCTTTTAGACTTTTAAGATCCTTTAACTCTGTTTTTTCGGCACATGTCTGCATTGGTATCAGAGGGTTCTTTGTTGTGTGATCTGGTCCAGCATATCCGGAGGAAATATATGACCCACGCTGAATGTCTTTCCCACATGAATGAACATGATAGGATTGAAATGTCAACACCCTTCTCATAGTCACAAACATATTGTGCTAGGGTAGTCTTTCCAGAACCTGTAATGCCATATATGCCAATCACAGAATAAGGTTTACCGGTGCTCGAGCTTGCTGCATAGGTATCTGGTCCCTACGAAGCATCGACTTATATCCCCACGGTCCTTGTCTCGACCGAACACTTCTTGTCCAATGACTCTGTACAATTCGTCAATTTCTTTCTGCTTGCTGCTGCTTTCATTGGCACCGGTCTTGACAGTGCAGTTACTACTGCTTTCCTTGTCATCCTCCTTGGCGGTGCTGCTACTACTATGCTTTTCAGTAAACAGATTTGATTTCTTCGAGGTATTGAGAATATCTTCTATGCGCTTTTATTCGATTCCTCAGACTGACTCTTCCAGTTATAGGCACTAAACATTCTGCTGCACTGCCATCCTCCTGTAAGAAGCAAGGATCAAATAATTGTTATGATAACCATGTATTCCGGCAACATATAAGCCCTTTAAAAGCACACTTCATTCTATAATGTGCAAAATGAAATGTTAACAATGGCTGCTAATTTTTGTACAAAAAGGTATTCATAATGATCATACGAAATTGGAGAGAGTTAATTTAATTGCAGGACTAGCTATCTACATAAGCTACCTGTATTAAAAACAACTAACATAGAAAATCAACTCTATGGTGGTCCTTGTCCATGGATCTCAAGTTCTAGAAACTGTGCAATCAAGCGTTTCAAAAGTGGTAGTGCGAAAAATAAGTTCGAGGGTTGCAGTACCAGCCTGTGCCAGCACTCACTTTAAAATAAGAAAAGAGGCATCTTTACTATCCAAATTATTTTATTAGATTCCTTAAACTAAATTCTTGGATTGCACTTACTGAACGCATTTTTTTTCATTTTGGATCATTGTGAAGGAATTGTTTATGGACAAGATACAAACGAGACTAATAGATGATATTCAATTCATTTTGTAAGAGCCTTTTTGATATATATCTGTGAGCAGGTAAAACTAATTATAACATGTGAGGTACCAAAATTTGGTATCCATGTACCGAATTTCAAGTTGTAATTTTAGCTCACAGTAGTTTCCTGATCTTCTGTACTACTAAAAAGAATGAAAAGGTATCGTCACACCCAACAAATCAATGTCGCTTCACCCGTAACCTCCCCTCGATAAAAGCCCCGCGCACTTGCCGGCGCCCGTCCTGCACTTTGGAGTGGGGAACCACCGCCCGCCCACGATGGTTCCAGCAGTCGTGGCCCCGCCCACGATCCTTCACCCGTTCTTCCGCTCCCCCTGGCCTGCCCTTCCACCGCCCGATGGTTTCCCTACCGCTGTCCTACGGAAGATGCCCTGCGGCCTTAATTCTATCGCCCTACTACCACCCGCACAACTGCAGAACGGCAGCTGCTTTGCCCCATCGAACCGTGTGCGCAGATGCCGCGGAAGGCATGTGGTGGACAAAGCGCGTGGCCCCGGCATCAACGGTGAGCGCCTGGAGGCCCGAAAGGTCGACGATTGCTTCACCTGCTCTAATCGGTGCGCAGCTGCCGCGGGGGCACACGACGGACGGCGCGCGCTGAGCCGGTGTCGATGGTGATCGAGCCGCCTGTGCACCTATCCCAGCGTCTCAGCCCTCTTTGCGACGTCGCAGCTCCGGCCGACGCGCCTCTGACCAGCAAGACGGCCTCGGCCATCGGCAGCCTCGGCGATCGGGCGCCAATATCGCCGCCTTGAACGAAGTTTTGGATATCGTTTTGGTAAAAAAAAAAAAAAAAAAAAAAAAAAAAAAAAGAAATCGGTGCCCAGGGATAGAAATGAAAATCGGGATTTTCGACGATTATTGGGCTTTCTCAGTGCAAAAATGCCCAAACTGACTTTAAAGAAATAACAAAATCTGTCCAAAATTTGAATGAAATCTATGAAATTTATGAACGAAAATCAGCAAAAAGAATTTCGGGCTGATGCAGCCTAATATCGGGCATGGCCGATATAAACGAAATCCGCCGATTGTCGGGAATTTCGGAACGAAATTCTGAACCGCGGCCTCCAACCAAGCAACCAGGAGCAGACCAAGGTGATCCCGCCGTCCGCCGCCCTTCACTGACCCGCCACACCTTTTCTCTCTCGTGTTCCTCTACTTGGATCTCTAGAACCACCGCCAAAGCTGCCATCCGGTTGTTTTCCAAGGGCTGCGTCGTCTGCTTCTTCTCAGCCGCCAAAAATAGCTCCGACGAGTTCATGTTGTCCCACCAGTGCCGCAGCGATCCAGTGTGCAGCATATATTTTATTGTTTACTGGCTTTTAAAAGATGAGGTCTCACCAAGAGAATCCTCCCAACGCTGAAGGCTAAAAAAATGTAACGGTTGAATATAATATTTCCAAAATGTTTCCCTCATATTAATATTTAGTTTTTTTTTGTAAAAAATGTTCAAATGACTATGGTTGCCGTTAAAAGAAGAAAAAGAAAACATGTTGTCGTGTTATTATGTGTCCTGTGGAAATGCACGGGTATTTACCTAGTACAGTAAAATAAATCAATATATATAATATGGGTCTGCTAGACTCTTAATTTTGATGTACTAGTTACATAACTAAAGAGAACAAGACCAAGATTTGGCAAAGAAGAAAAGGCAAATACTGGTGCTAGAGTGCTACTCTAGTATCTCAATCAGAAATGATGGTAAGATGGTACCTTGTTCCTTCTGATGCCAACAATTTCGTATGACCAGTCTCGTAAAACGCAGGCCTTTACCAACCATGTGAGCATAGATCGAGCACAGTTCTGCAGTATTGATGAAGAAGTTGGCTCCTCTTTTCCTTTCTTATCATCTTTTATCTCATCCTCTGATGTGTCTCCCTCTTCTGCATTTTCTATCTCCAACTCTTCTTCTATCTCGAGATCAAAAAACTCTTCTTCTATCTTCTTCGCTTCTCCCTCCACCACTGGCCGACGTGTTGGGTCCGATGGACGAAACCGGAAGAAGTGGACCTGGCCGGCGGCGGCGCTGATGCAGATGTGCCCACTGCAGTACTGCTACTGCACTCCTGAATCCTGCTTGCTGCAGTTGTTGGTACCACCTCTGTACGCACTGCGGTACAGCTACTGCTACTGCACTCCTGAATTGTAGCTGCAGTTGTTGGGACCAGTTCTGTAGGCGCTGCAGTACGATACTTACTGCTCTACGGCTGCAAAACAGGTCAAAGTTGGGCCTCCAGTGCCGCCACCCTTGAATCACCAACTGCCCCTGCTGGATCATGCTTTGTGCGCTCTTCATTACCACTGGGAGGTTGACATGTATCCATCGCCCAAAGGAACTCCCCCTTGCAGCGGGCAATCCAGGCGGAAGCAGCACCGAGTTGGTTCTCCACCCAGCGGCTGTCATCATCCCCACCATGAAGATCCTTCTCGATCCGGTGATAATCGAGAAGATCTAGGATGTCTTCGGCTTCATACAAGGCAGACTTGAGATCCTTCTTTATGCTGTCCAGTATGTTGAGATCGCTTTGAGATGGATTGTCTTTAGCTGCTCTAAGCACCGTCTGCTCCTCCACTGCACCAAGCGTCTGCTTCAGCGTTGGGATAGTGTGGATCTCTAGCTCCTTCAGCTTTATTGTTGTGTCGAACTCTAGGTAGGCAAAGATCTTGTTGACGAGCAAGCTGATAATGGGAGACAGAAACCAACCTATTACAGTTAAGCACCAGGCTATCCATCCAAGTTTCTTCATCAAGTCGGCCATGGAATCCATGCTTAGTTTTCCTGGAGTGGGAGAAGGGGCTGAGATATGAAGGAAGGAGGATGGATGCGCAAATAGTCAAGTGAGATTCCATAATAGTGAGTAGTTGGCATCATATCATATATATCGATGCTTGGAACTTTCATAATAGCGAGGATGGATGTGCACAGCTACAATTAGACTGCACGTAGTCTCTGTGCTTGGAACTTTCGATGTGCGTGTGGTGTTAGCTGGCATCACTATAGTGAGTAGCAAACTTTGGATCCAATAACAAAGGAGGCTTGGATATTGGCGTCCATTTCTCGAGCGTCACCCTCGCCGTCGCAGGAGTCAGATGAAGGGACGAGAAGTTGTTGAAAATTCTCAGCCAAGCAGTTAGAACTTTCCAAAGATAAGGAAATTGAAACTGACAGAGGAAAATGTCTGAAAATTTCCAGAGCCGTGAGCTGTTCGGGATGGGTCGCTGTTAATTGGAACGCACGCCGATGCTGCCAATGCCAGTGACGCATTGATAACGAGATTACATGCTGCGCAGTCCCAGATCTTTGAGTGTGTGTGACCACAAACTAGCTAGATATTTTCAATTTCCTGACACAGATACTCCCTCCATCCTACAAATAAATATCGATTTTTGACTTATACAATCCATATTTGACCGTTCGTTTTATTTAAAGAGTTTTTTTTTTTAAATTAGTTTTTTTGTTATGACTTATTTTATCATTAGAAATACTTTCATAATGATTTATTGATTTTATTATTTGCAAAAAAAAAAGAAGAATGGTCAAATAAGGATGGTAGAAGTCAAAAACGGACATTTATTCGTGGGATGCACGCGTGAAACCGTGTACTTTCGAGGGTTGACCTGATTGGAAACACGCAGCCGCCCGAAAACCATCGGAGTTGACGGACCATATTTTAGTGGGATCCTTAGTTTGGTCATATGCGTGTATATGTAGAATGACAGAGAGAATAGAGGAAAAACACCACACCCCAATGTGGGGGTTCTTTGGAAAATTTATAGAGCCAAATCAGTGGCTTTCCTAGCGATTCTGAGAGAGAGAACTTGACTGGCTGTAGTAGTCAAGTCTCAGGCTGCAATTGCTTTCCTAGCAATTACATAGAGGAGACCTTGACTCTTTGTAGCGGTCAAGTCTCAAGCTGTTGGATGTTTGCTCATAATATCTATCCCCGCCCACGTCGAGCGTCGAGGATTTAGGATACCGGATGCGAGGCGGGACCGGAAAAATCCTCAAACAACGGAGTTGGCGGACCCTTTGTCATGATAACAATAACCGATACTTGGGCGCACATGGAGAACGCGAACCTCTCCGAGAGCCACCTTCTCACGGGACGAAGTGGATGTCGATCTCAATGTGCTTGGTACGGCGGTGGTGGACGGGTTGGCCGTCATGTAGAGCGGCATCGATGTTGTCTGATGAGAGACAAGCGTGGCGACCTTCAAGGGAAGCGTGAAGTTCCCGGAGAAGTTGACGGCCAACAACACTCTGTGACCACATGAGCAACAGCCCGTACTCGGCCTCCGCCTTTGGACCGGGACACGTGGTTTGTCGTTTGGGCGACCAAGACACCACTGCGTCGCCGAGGAAGACGCGAAGCTTTGATGTGGAGCGGCGGGAGTAGGGGCACCTGCCCGGTCGGCGTCGGAGTAGGCAATCAACTTGTCGACGGGCCGGTGCCGATGTGGAGGCTACCGACAACGTGCCCTTCACGCACCGGAAGGATGTGTTTGATCGGTAGCGAGGTGAGCTTCGGCGCGGGTCATGCATGAAAAGGCACACTGGCCGCACGGCAGACGCCGGTCGGGGCGAGTAAGCGTCGGTCTCGGAGGGAGCGGGGGAGGCTCCGGTCTGCGGTGGGGTCGGCGGCGGGAGCACCCTCTCGTGGCGGAGAGCTTGGCACGAGAGTCAACGGTGTCGACGTCGAGTGACACTCGGCCATGCCTACCTTCTGAAGAAGGTCCACCAGCGTCTTGCCGGGCCGAGGGAAGAGCCCGTCGGAGGAGCGAGTGACGGAGATCCCTAGGAAGTGATGTAACTCCCCAAGGTCCGTCATGGCGAACTCAGAGTGAAGGCGGTCAATGATGCGGCGGAGCGGAAGGCGTCCGAGGAGGCCGTGGAGGACGATGTCATCGACGCATGGCAGCAAGTAGGCACTAGCACCGCCCTTAGTGAAGACGAAGAGGGAGGTGTCGGTGGCGAGGGCGACGGCCGAAGTTGTCGAATGTGCGTGGCGAAGTGCTGGTGCCACGCCCTAGGAGCCCATTTTGAGGCCGTGGGGAGGGAGGCTGAAGGAGATAGAGCGGCGTCGGGGTGTGCGGGTCGACAAAGCCGGGGCTGGCCGAGAACGCCGTCTCATGCGAGATGACCATGAAGAAAGGCATTCTTCACGCCCGGTGGTGGATAGGCCCGCGACGAGGAGCCGCGGCGATGCCGAGGGCGACCGAATGGTGGCGGCTTGACGACGGGCTGAGCGTCTCGTCGAAGTCGACGATGATGGCCCAGGTGGCCGCGGATGACCCGAGCCCGAGCCTTGTGGCGAGTGTGCCATCGAGTGGAACTTGTGCACGAAGATCCACTTCTGCCAGTGACCACGCGTTGGCGCGGGAGGCCGGGAGCGAGCCGCATGCGTGTTGTTGTCGACGAAAGGCCTTCCTCCTCAGCCATGGCCTCGCGCCACTAGGGGTCAGCAAAGGGCCCCTTTGTAGTCCACGGGGAATAGGCGAGGCGGGCGAGGCGGTGGTGCGTGGCGAATGGTGGGGCTTAAGTAATGATCCAGCGAGGCCTTCGGGGCGAGCTGTCGGAGGAGGCGTCACGAGGCCGGCTCGAGGTAGGAGCGGCGAGAGGAGGCGGAGGTGTTGGAGACCCGCCATAGCGCTGGGTGCCCGGGCTGTGCGGGGCGGCGGCCGCCGGTGGGGGACCTCCGGTACGTGGAGTGGACCCGGTGCGGGGGGCCGGCTCGGGGCGGGGCACGACAGCACCAGCCTGTTGCCCGCCTTGAAGAGGTGGAGGGCCGGCAAGGGCAGACCAGCCGAGACAGGGGGCAAGACCCGGGGCCAATTTGTAGAATGGCGGGGGTCCTCGAGCTCCTCCAAGTGAGCTTGAGGTCGCGGCCGCTCAACGCCGGCTTGTGACGGAGCGACCGCAGGGGGCGCCGCGGGTCGTGAAAGTGCGTGGCACCGCGGCGCAGGACTGTAATAAGAAAGTCCCAGAGCTCGGGGCACATCGGGTGGGTTAGTACTAAACGGAAATTGCATCTCATCGAAGACAACATGACGGGAGATGATGATCCGTTTAGTAGTGAGGTCGAGACACCGATAGCCCTTGTGTGAGGAGGGATATCCAGAAAGACACAAGCGGTGGAACGGGGCCAACTTGTGTTTAGAGGTGGCAAAGTGAGGTTGGGATAGCAGAGACACAACCGAAGACACGGGAAGAATGGTATAGTCCGGGGCTCTTTGGAAGAGTTGCTCATAGGGAACTTTATCTTGAATGGCCGAGACGGGCGCCTATTGAGAAGATATGTGGTCTGTAGCTAGCGCCTCGCCCGGTATTTGGGTGGCATGTGAGCGTGGATGAGTAGTGTGCGGCATATATCGTTCAAAGAACGAATGATACGTTCAGCCTTGCCGTTTTGAGATGAGGTGTAAGGGCAGGAGAGGCGTAGGTGAATGCCGCTGGAGGTAAAGAAGGTGGCGAGGGCTTTATTAACGAACTCAGTGCCATTATCAGCTTGAACAGCCTTGACAGGAAGGCTGAACTGTGTGTGGACAAAGGCGCAGAAATTAATGATGTGAGTAGCTACCTCAGACTTGTGGACTAGAGGGAAGGTCCAGCAAAAGTGGGTGAAGTCATCTAGGATGACAAGGTAGTACTGTGCACCAGAAATACTAGCGGCGACGGGGACGTCCAAACATCACAGTGGATAAGCTCAAAGGGTAAAGAGGAAATTGAACTGGAATTTCCAAAAGGCAGCCGCACATGCTTTCCAAGTTGACACGAGTGACACAAAGTATGAGCAGATTTAGTACATGAAATGGAATTATTTTGTCTAAGCAAATTTATTGTAGCAGCTCCTGGATGACCAAGACGATGATGCCACAGGTCGGTGGAGGTGGCTAGGTTAGCATGTGGCGTGGCTGGGACTGTGTAGAGGCCGTCGGAGCTATTGGAGCGAAGAATCACGCGTCTGGTCTGCAGGTCCTTAACAGAAAAACCAAACGCGTCAAATTCGATAGTGCAATGATTGTCACGAGTGAATTGGCGAACTGAAAGTAAGTTGCGCACTAGAGAGGGGACAACTAGAATATTGCGAAGTGAAAAGGGGATGTGTGGCCCGGTAATGTTGAATTGCGGGAGCAGAAACAGGAAGGTGGTGACCATTGCCAACGGTGATGGATGGGATAGAAGAGGGTTGATGAGAGAGGAGTATACCATCCGAGTTGTGCATGTGGGAGGTGGCGCCGGAGTCCATGACCCAGCCGGAGTTCTGGAGCGCCATCTGGTTTAAGGCAGCGATGAGACCGGCCTGATTCCACATAGGAGTGGATGGAGGTGTCTGAGTAGGGTCGAAAACGGTGGGCTCGCGGGCTGGCACCCATGATGCCCTCTGGCCGACCCGGGCCGCCACGCCTTGCCGCCGCCAGGCCGCTTGGAGGGGAACGCCGCCTCGAAGGCCCATGGATTGTAGCACGCCCATGGCCCAATGGGGCTGTTCCCCTTTGCCGCCGCTGGGCCGCCATCGCCCATTGCCGCCCACCGTTGTTGCCCCCGGTGCGCAAACGCCTTGTTTATTGCCGCCCTTGCCTTTCTTTTGCCCCTGTGGCCCTTGGGAGGGGCGCCCGGGTGACACCGTGAGGAGGAGGAGCGGCATCCCGGAGAGGTGCAGGTGGAACCGTGAGGCGCCACCATGACAGAGGCAGCTTGTGGTCTTCTCTTTGTTGGCAAGACGCAGCCTCTTTGAGGGAGAGCATCTCGCGCTCGGAGAAGGATGGCAAAGACGGTAGAGTTGGCGATGTCGCCGGGCGGTGGCGATGTAGCGTGGGTTGAGGCGCGGAGGAGGCCGAGGACGTTTGGGAGTCCTCGATGGTGTGACCGACGTCCCCGAAGAGAGGCAACCTTGACCTTGAGAGCCGGGCAAGACTTGCCGATGGTCGAAGTCGCCTCGCCTTCAAGGAGTGAAACTCCTCAAGCGAAAAGATAGCCCGGCACACGTTGTTGGAGCGGAAGAGGCCTTCAATCGCCACCCACGTTCTCGGGCGGGACCGGTTCTCATCGAGTGATGGCAAGATCAAGAACGGAGTCGCCGACGGTGTTCAAGATCCAACCACGGACAAAGGCACTCAAGAATGTCCCATGAAGGATCGCTTAGCGGGGAGGAGGGAAGGCCCGTCGATGTGGGGGCGAAGGCTGAATTTCCCACACAAGGCCTTGAAGAAGGTAGCCCACTTGGTGAAGTTTTGGGATTCTTCATCTCCGTGGTCACGGAATGTGGGTCTTCACGTTGACGGCGTTGTAGGGGTGGACGACGGCGGCCCGCGGTGGTGGAGGTCTTGTAGGTGTCGCAGCAGCGATGGGCGTCGGCGACGCCGCCGCATGGCTAGGGGCCGCCGGCACAGGAGCAAAGGCGCATGTACCGGAATGGTGGGGAGGGAAAGAGGCGGAAGCTAATTGGTGCAATGATACCATGTAGAATGACAGAGAGAATAGAGAAAAACTCCACACCCCAATGTGGGGGGTCTTTGGAAAATTTATAGAGCCAAATCGGTGGCTTAGCAAGTTATAAAAGGGAGAACTTGACCGCTATAGCGGGTCAAGTTCGTGCTACAATTGCTTTCCTAGCAATTACATAGAGGAGACCTTGACTCGCCCGAAAGGGCTCAAGTCTCAAGCCGTTGGATGTTTGGTCATAATATCTATCAAGATATTCACGCCTTTGTCCAAGATTGTCAAAGTTGACGACGACTCTCTCGGTTTCAGCTTGGACACCATTGTCGGCACGCGCATTTCATGCCGCTTTCGGCCTCGCCCCCTGTCCACCACGGGCCACGACGGGTTCGGCTCCGCCCGTGTTCGCCCGGCCGCGAGTGCGAGCCGGACCACGGGGTGGGGGGGTGGGGGGCGTGACGTCGGCGTGCGCACCCGGAAGCTAGGCTCGCACATCCGAAAAGCTTACAACCCAAAATTGCAAACGACCGACACCGGATCACGAATATCCGAGGCCCGCGACTCCGATGGGCCCTCTTGTTGGTGTTTTCTTAGCGTAAGCGAGAATAGTCGCAAAGCGCACGCGGAAATACCGTTGTAGCACTTCACCGGAAGTATTCGAGGTATCGTATTTTCCACGGGAACGGATAGATTCTCTTCTAGCTAATCGTCCAAGGACAACCCAAGGGCGAGATGGAATGGTAGAGATGGACTCTTATAGCTATTCGTCTAGGATAACGACTCACATAGCCACCGGCTCCCCCGGTCTGATGCGAAGGGTCCGGCCTCCGGACCACCGCTGGCCGGACGTGGAGGAGTACTAAGGACAAACAGGGTTGTCACCACTGCCGCCTACCTCACTACCGTGGACTGATTAGTAAACGAAGGTGACTCGTAGCTTAGACACCACGTCTCACGCTACTTATCGGGTACTCTAGCGTCGATCGGGGTATCCCGTCTTCATCGGGGGCCCTCTACTAGAGCATCCGCCACAAGGGCAAACGAGCGAACCCGCGAGATAAGTAAAGGTAAAGTAAAGCTAGAGCAATAGACAATAAAACTATAAGAACACACGAACACTCACTTAGCAGAGCCGGGAGCTTCACCGAAGAATGATGTTCGCCGAGGTACAAAAAGCGGGGAGACACCGACAAGTCCGGTACTTCCCGTGCTTCTCCTCACATCTCCCCACTACTCAACTCTATAGCTAATAGGAGTGGAAACTCAAGTGTGTAGTGGTGCTCTTGATCCTTGTGATGGTGTGTGTTAGAGAGGAGGGGTGCCCCCTATATTTATAGTTGAGGAGAGGTGAAAATGGGTGGTCATGCTCCACTCGAGGTGTTTTGGCGCGGGAATACTTGGCGGGAACCGAAATGCACCGCATGCAACCGCCGCCACGGACTCGGGACAAACCGCTTGAAAAAAGATGGGCTCGAACCGCCTCATTTTTGGGCCGGCCGCCCCTTTGCGCCGGCCGCCCCATTTTTGGCTCCGTTTGGGCTGAAATTTCACGCGTGAGTGTGTGGGCCTCGGAGTAAGCTTCGTTTTTGAGTGGTGGATCGTTGAAATCCGATTTCGTATGAGAAAGTTATGCCCAAAACATTGAACCCATGTCCTGCGGCCCGATATGATTTCATGTTGGACTTGGGCCTCCACTTTTGTAGGCTTGGGCTTGGATATTTGTGCGGGAAATAGTGGTGCTCCGGCCTTTTGCGACGTGTCATGGCCGGTTCCCTCCTCTTGGCCTTTTCGTACTTCCTGTAATGCGCTTCTTTTGGGCATTTCCACTGTTTCTGCTAAAATTCCTGCGCAATAGATCTTCTACACATATGCATGGAATGGGGTTAGTAGTAAGGGTTTATTTGACATTATTTCCCTTGAAATGGACCTGAGTTGGCGGTATGAAATGATGGTTAATGACCGCCAACAAGACCCCCCACACTTAGCTTTTACTCGTCCCGAGTAAAAATGCTAAGCTAAGTAAGTCCCATCTAGTAGTCCCAAGAGATTGACATATAAATTTATTCCAAACTTTCTTTCTTTGTTAGCATTTAAAAAAATGATTACCACAATCCCTTGAATAATTGCATGATGGAAATAGGCAGGATTTCTATCATTTACTTATATCATGCGCATGCAGACTTGGTTACTTTGAATATTTTCGCAAAGAAAATTAGTCATGCTCCATGGTTAAATTCTTTTTATTAAGTCATGACAAAATTGCATACTTACCTTGTATGTATTGTCGAGTCAAACTCTGGATTATAGGAGGGAGGCGTCATACCCCTAGATCGAAATGTGCAAGTGATTTTTTTTTTTTTGGTGTGTTCTTTCTATCATGATGTTCCTCTGCTTTTGAGATGGTATGGGCTAGCTTTTTATTATTTTTCCGAGAAGTGGGCTCTACTCGCCCTCGGACACTTGTCCATTATTTCTTCTCTTTTTTTCTCAAAGGGTATCAAAGTACCCATTGTTTTGTTCTTTTTCGGGCACGTGCTGTTTTTTTTTTTTCTAGCATAGCCCATAACCTTCTCTCTAGCACATGTGAATTTAGAATATCATCATGATAGAACACAAGTTTTTTTTCTTGTGCATGTGTATTTCGATCATGGGAGTATGAAACTTCTCTCAACATTAATCTCAAGGGTTGACAAGACTCAAGACAAGAGGAAGTAGCCATTTTGTAATAGATTATAGTTCAAGTTTAAGTTTAAACTTAACCGTAGAGCATGCTTGTTTAATTTTTGAAAAAAACCAAGCCTTTAAGCGCATGAGGAAGTAAAATTCAAGTCATCCTACTATCTCTCATAATGCAATTATTTAGGTAAAGTGGGGTTCTTATAAATAGTTGCTAACAAAGTGCGGAAGAATAATGAATAAATTATATGTTAATTCTTAGTTATGATAATATTTTTAGAGTAGGAGCCCATGCATACTTGTTTTGTTTTGGGGGATGTGAGGGTAAGAGTTGCACAAACCACCATTTGTAGAGAGGAAGGAGTTAATGGTAGTTGTTCATCCCGTCCTTCTCATCTTGAATTGCTTGGTGTCCGTGCATCGTGTCGAGGAGATCTCGATGGGTGTGTATTGTGTTTGGGAGATCTTCCCCACACTTGGTCTTGTACTGGTTTTTATTCAAAACAAGAAAACAAAACAAAAAGGAAAACACATGGCTCTATCGACATGAACAATCGTGGAGCCTTTATTGAGATAATTTTATTTTATTTATTTATTTATTTTTATTTATATATATATATATATTTACTTTTATTCACCTCATCATCACTTAAGCAAGGCTAACATAAAGAAGCAAAGTGTAAACATAGCCTTGATTTGCCCTCATCATAAAATACTTCCTTGTTTATAAACATAAAGCTCTAAGTTCATTAATCAAGATTCAACACCATGTCAAACCTTTGATTAGGGAAGGCTATTTCAACCTAAGCACCATGCTTAATTTGAAAAAAGACCAATGGATGTACTTGAATTCAAAAACACCCAAACCAGAACATATGAAATAAACAAGGGAAGAATGTATGTTCAAAACAATGGGGACAACATGAGTAAGAGTGTCGGTGAACTTTTTATTTCCTTTGCTTACCTAGGTATACTTACAGGCAACATTTATAGATGGAGCATTGGAGTTGTTCTTTGCGGTTTGCATGATTCTTCGTGCCCAAGTGTACCTCAAGGCTAGGCCACACACACGTGTGTATATGGACCATGGGTCTTGATGGTAGCAAAGCAAAGGATGAGAGACAAACCCTTCTTGCTTTGTGGAAGCAACGATGGGTGGAGTCGGGCAAACACTTTGGTATGTATCTTGACCATGCGGGGGCCAACCTGCTCCTCTCTCTTCTTATTATATTTTTGTTTATTCTATATATAAGTATTTTTTTTTTTTTTTTCGACAAAGACTCTTTTTTTATCTATATTCTTTCTTTTTTTATATATATAATTCTTCTCTCTCTTTTTTTCAATATATATATTTTTATACTCCTTTTTTTTTTTATGACCCCTTTGGGTGTGTGGAACTCGGGATTCTCACCGTCCTCCCACACACTTGGACTTTTTGTGTAAAAGCCAAGTGTGTAAGGTCAGGTCTCCTTTTGAGTGTGTTCCATCACCCAAAAGTATCAAAGTTTCTAATTGATGTGGCCCCTGGGTCTTGGCGTCGTATGCCTCTTTGTTCTTCTTAGTCTCCACCTGAAATGGTTAGCGACAAGAATACCCGAAGGTGCATACTAACTTGAAAACTTGCTCTTTGCTTTTATTAATAAGAAAAAGTTTTATATATATATAAGAATAAGGATTATTATTATTATTATTTTAAACAAAAATAAGAGAGATTTTTTAATGATTTATAAAATATTATTATAGTAACAATTTTATTATTTTTTTTTTTTATGATAGTCCCGGGTTATCTCCCCAAGAAAGTGCTTTTGTTTTATGGTCATAAGCTTGACCGTTGGGAACATGATCTTGCAGCTATCGATAGTGCTATAGTTCCCCACTTTACCACTAAGAATTTAGCATTAGGTTCAATTTGCAAGGTTAGCATCATCGTGCTACTACGAGATCGGCAATACTTGTGATGTATGAAGACATCCACAACCATCCTCTTAAAGAGTTTATGAACGAGGATCAAGAGATGGTTGGGATCCTAATAGAAAGACGTGATTAGAGGCATGACAACTCTAGAGACCCAAAAAGGTGAGCATGAAACATGAGGGATTTTAAACGAGAACTTTTCATGCTCATTTATTGGTTCTATCTTGGTCACTAGAGTTGGTGCTTCATGCATGTCCATGGCATGTGAGTGCACATCCTCAAAGGATGTGTTATGGAGGACGAGCGTTCAATCTTGACTATTATCGAGAACAACGTCTGGTTGGCCAGATGGACAAGCTTTTGGTTCGAGCGAGGGCCACGTATGGTTCGTTTCATAGGGATGAGAGGGAAGCTTAGGTGAAACGAATGGCGATATGAATTTCGCCTCCTCGAACGGGTTTCGGTTGGAAAGATGCTTTGCTTTTGGGGTTTCTAGTTGAGAAGTAGAAACGATCTTTTCCAACTCCTTGTTATGGCTCCCTTGGGAAGATTTTTCTTGAAAAATATTTTCGAGAGGGTAGCCTATTAGCAATTTGAAATCGAGGATGGGAAAAATATGAAAGTCTAATAAAACATCGATTTTATCAACTGTCAATGGCACGGCCCTTGCAATCCCACAACACTCAAATAAAAGTTCAAACCGACCCTTGAAGAGTCTATCGGACGAGACTAGTGGCACCTCCCCAAAAAGGGTTTCGCAAGATTTTTGTGATATGATGTTAGTCCCGACCATGGGGTTGTGTAGGGCTTCCACGGGGGAGTTCCCTTTAACAAACAAGAAATGGACATGGAGGGTGAAAGAATCGAGAATTGCTTGAGGAAAAACGCTTCACTTTCATTAACCATTCTTTTTGGTGGTTACGCTCTAGGGAATTCTTTAGTGGTTATGCGGTTTACGTGCCTTGACATTTTCGAGTTATTTCCATAATCCTCAAATTCGATCGGGAACTCGAAGGGTAGAGAATACTTTCCTTCGGTGTTCGAGGTTCGATGTGAGGGCTCTCTAGCGAGAATCTAAAGATGGTAAGGATAAGGATTCGGTGATGAGGGCTCCTCAAAGCTTGACATGCCCTTTGTTTGGAGGGTTTTGGATTGACGATGGGAGAAGCAAGTTTCTCTAGGGTATCCATTTGTTCCATCGTACTTTTACGTGTGAGCGACCCTCCAACGGTCTTATCAAGGCTTAGGGCGCGAAACTATCAAAACCAGGAAAAGAAGAGTTGCAAAAGCAAACTTGGTATTGACAAGTTTGGGCTAGCATGTATTAACTTTGAAAACCTAGCCTGGGCTGCGCCTATGGACTCTTCCTCCTCCTCTTTCGAAATCGCGGATTGCCTTTGGTACGGAGTTGATACGGAAAGAGGGGAAGAATGCGAAAAAAAAAAAAAATGTCTCTAAGTTCTTCCCAATCCTCATTAACACTCCCTACGACATTTGTGTACCATTGCTTTGCCTCCCCATTGAGAGAGAAGGGAAACAATTTCCACTTAATCATTTCTTTTGTCATGCCCGGTATGACCGGGGGAATGAACACGTCTCCTCGAATTCTTGCGGATGTTTAAGAGGATCTTCATCATAAAGTCCGAGAGAAGGAATTTGCCCGAACACTAGATATTATGTATGGGTGGAATTCATAGCCGGATGAAAATTTTGATTTCGAAAAAAAAGATGATGGCTTTGTGAACTCCCCTTTGAAGCGTAAGGATTTGGATTTGAAATTGGCTTCATGGTGATGAACACGGTGGAAGAAATATTTTGTTTTATAAATGAAAAATAAAAATATTTTTTTTTTGTTTTATAAAAAGGGATACAGGGTACGAGGACAACTAGGTTCGAAGAAAATAGCAACCGTTCCCACGCAACAACGGCGCCGAGAAATGCTTGTTGGTGTTTCTTAGCGTAAGCGAAATAGTCAAAGCGCACGGAAATACCGTTGTAGCACTTCACCCGGAAGTATTGAGTGGTATCGTATTTTCCACAGGGAACGGATAGATTCTCTTCTAGCTAATCGTCCAAGGACAACCCAAGGGCGAGATGGAATGGTAGAGATGGACACTTATAGCTATTACGTCTAGGATAACGATACACTACTTCTACTTACTCACATAGCCACCGGCTCCCCGGGTCCGCGGAAAGGGTCCGGCCTCTAGACTACCACGGCCGGGACGTGGAGGAGTACTAAGGACAAACAGGGGTTGTCACCACACCGCCTACCTCACTACCGTGGACCTGATTAGTAAACGAAGGTGACTCGTAGCTTAGACACCACGTCTACGCTACTTATCACGCACTCTAGCGTCGATCGGGGTATCCGTCTTCATCAGGGGCCCTCTACTAGAGCATACGCCACAAGGGCAAGCGACGAACCCGCGAGATAAGTAAAGGTAAAGTAAAGCTAGAGCAATAGATAATAAAAACTATAAGAACACACGAACACTCACTTAGCAGAGCCGGAGCTTCTTTGAAGAATGATGTTCGCCGAGGTACAAGAGCGGGGAGACACCGACAAGTCCGGTACTTCCCGTGCTTCTCCTCACATCTCCCCACTACTCAACTCTATAGCTAATAGGAGTGGAAACTCAAGTGTGTAGTGGTGCTCTTGATCCTTGTGATGGTGTGTGTTAGAGAGGAGGGGGTGCCCCTATATTTATAGTTGAGGAGAGGTGAAAATGGGTGGTCATGCTCCACTCGAGGTGTTTTTGGCGGGAATACTTGGCGGGGAACCGAAATACACCGCATGCAACCGCCGCTACGAACCCGGGACAAACCGCCAGAAAAAGATGGGCTCGAACCGCCTCATTTTTGGGCCGGCCGCCCCCTTGCGCCGGCCGCCCCATTTTTGGCTCCGTTTGGGCTGAAATTTCACGTGAGTGTGTGGGCCTCGGAGTAAGCTTCGTTTTGAGTGGTGGATCGCTGAAATCCGATTTCGTATGAGAAAGTTATGCCCAAAACATTGAACCCATGTCCTGCGGCCCGGTATGATTTCATGTTGGACTTGGGCCTCCACTTTTGTAGGCTTGGGCTTGGATATTTGTGCGGGGAAATAGTGGTGCTCCGGCCTTTTGTGACGTGTCATGGCCGGTTCCCTCCTCTTGGCCTTTTCGTACTTCCTGTAATGCGCTTCTTTTGGGCATTTCCACTGTTTCTGCTAAAATTCCTGCGCAATAGATCTTCTACACATATGCATGGAATGGGGTTAGTAGTAAGGGTTTATTTGACATTATTTCCCTTGAAATGGACCTGAGTTGGCGGTATGAAATGATGGTTAATGACCGCCAACACCTACCTGGGGATGCAATGACTCCAAACTCTTTTGTTACGCCACTCATACGCTACGCCCACTCGCTTACGAAAAATCGATGGTCCGAGTTTCATTTCTTATGTGTATCCGGGTTGGAGCCAACCCATTCTTCGTAGTGTTTGTATGGAAGGCAGGGAGGGTTAGGTTGGTTCCTCGGTGGAAAATTCCTTAAAGATGCGGGTTGGGTTCATTCCTCAATATCGAGGGGCCGGAGCCGACCCGGTCGGGTTCGCTCACTCCCCATCTTCTTCCGTCGCGCGGCCTCCACCGGCGCGCCACCGGTAGCGACCCTCCACCGGCTTAGGAAGCCAGGCGGCCCTCCACCGGCGCATGAGAAGCCGGGCGCGGCGGCCCTCCATCGAGATCGACTAGAGCGGGAGGGGAGGAAGAGGATGGAGGCACGGTGGGCGGAGCTATACCGTCGCGCGTAGGCGGGCCGGCGGAGCTGTTCAGCCGTGCTCACGCATCTGAAGGAAGAAGAATGTCAAAACATTCAATTTGTTTTCTGTTGTAGGGTTCCTGATGCAAAAGTGCTAGAGAGAAGCTTTTGTGGATCCAGGCTCGATTGATTTTTAGAAAGTCTAGGTTTCTTGATGAAAAAGTACCCTCACTAACGGTGGTATCTTCATCCGACCCTTATTCTCAATTCCTTTAACCAAACATAGTATGGGTTGGCTCCGCCCTAAAACGAGAGATGCAACCAAACAATGAGATGGGTTCAACCCAACCCAAAACCGATTGGATCCAACCCAACCCACCCAACCCTCAACTAAACACACAATCGATCAAGTATCCTAAAACACAATATATCACGAGAACCCCAACCCCAATATGGACTGACCATTGAAGTTTGATTGCACGCACGAGATTCAACCTTGCTTCCGTCTCGTGATGGTCTCACGGGGAGGAGGATCTTTGCATCCGCATAACTAGATTAGGCAAATTTCGGTCTAGTAATCAAACCCGGCCCGAAACAAATGGCCGACTATAGTGCGTAGATATCCGTGATCTTTGGGTAGACAAAATCTGGCTTCTTGAACTATTTTTTTTTTTTAGAAGGGGGCAAAAGCTTTGCCGCGATTTCTATTAGACGAAAAAGAAAAAGGCAAGTGCCGGCCAGGTTTTTGACCTGAAACAGGGGCGAGAAAAACCATACAATTGTGGAGGGTACCCTACTCCATCCGCACACCTAGATACCAAATCAACTCAACTCGCGCCATCACTAGCGCCCACTCGACTCAACTTAGGGGAGATTCCCCCTACCACTTGATACAACTATACAACTTTCGGATGGGAGAAAATAAACATGAAGTTCCGCTCGGTTGGATTGGGTCGTCAACACGAGCCTCCATCCACAACGACCGGGTCGGATTGGGACTTCGACCCACAAAGCACACAACACAAACTACACCACCACCACCTAGGAGAGGAGTCAAGCGGGCCGTCGAACCCGCGCCGTCGTTACCAATCTTTGCCTCGGCCATTTGCAAGCCCGGCGGCTACCAACACTCCTCCACCACGGGGACCATCGCCCCCAAGCTGCACACACGCATGGTCGCCGTTCCCCGACTCGGCGTTGCATCGGCGAACAACCGTCACGGCACCGATGAAACCCGATCTCGGCTACTCTGGCGTGGGGGCCTCGCCTCACCCAATGCCTCACACTCCACTAATCCTTTGCCCGGGACCCGGATACTGGCCCGAACCGCTCGAGGGAGCACCACTTCCGCCCGGCCATCACCGAGATCACCACCGCACCAAGCGCACGGCCCAAGACCTCCGAGCGCCCATGGGCCCTCTGCTCCTTGCCGTCAACACCAAGACCAAGGCGCACTTCCAAAGCCGCGCACCGCGGGCCAACCAGTCCACCTTCCACCTTTGTCACAAGTTGTGAAGAGTCTCGAGAAGCGGCGCCTCCAAAGAGGACGCTGACGCCGGCGGGCCGCCGTCGCTTCGTCAGCCGGCCGGGTTTTTCACCCGAGACTCCATGCATCGTGACACGATGTCCCATAATGGTGTCCCTGGGGCGGGAAGAACGATGCTCCAAGGCGCGCCACCATTACCACCGCAAGGCGTCGGGTGAAGGCTTTCGCGGGATCGGACCGCACCTACGCGATGCTCCACGGACAAACAACGGCGACTCCCCACCGCCACCGCAGCTCCCCTCGAGGAAATGGTTCGATGACGTCACCACAATGCCGCCACGGACCGAGAGAACATACCGGCCACCCAACCCCGCCAGAGGCGGACGCCAAACCGCGGCCGACGAGGAAGAAGAGGGGCACCACCAACGCACCGCCTCCCGGCGCCCGCCCACGAGATGTCCGCCAACACCGCCATCCGACCACCATGGCGAGCGGTCGACCCACCGGACGCCCCACACGGGGCCTCCCGCGGCAAGAGAGTCACCGCGCCTTGCACCATCACGGCCACCGCGTCGCCGTCCCAGCAGGGCGCACCTCAAAGACGCCCACCCCCTGTGTCGTCGGCCAACTTCGCCCAGACCATGAAGACCATAGCCACCGTTACTCCACCACCGCGGCAAGCACCCCACCACCGCTATTCCACCACCCGCCCACCACTCCACCACCGACCACCGACGCCCATCACCACCACCTCCTTGCTACACCTCCACCACCACCACGGTCTTGTCGCCGCCAAGAAGTGCGAACCCACTCCCGGCACCGAGACGCCCAGCGCCCGATTGAAGCGACCATCGCCGCCGCGACTCCCCACCACCACCACCACACACCACCCCGAGGCGCCTCCACCCGCCTCCACCACCAAGCCACCCGAGTGGGGTGCCACTGCCGGCGCCCCTCGCCAGTGCGCGGGGGGCTGGATTCCCGTCGCCGACAGCCGGACGTCGCGACCCGGCCACTGGCGGACCGGCGCAGCGCCGGCTGGCTGCCGACGGAAGGGAGGGCGGGGGGGAGAGCCGGGCGGGCAGCTCCCCGGCCAAGGGGGCCGGATCCGGTGGGAGGACCGCTGCTCCGGCGGCCGGGGGCGATCCACGACGACCTAGAGTTAGGGTTAGGTCGAGCCGTGAGGGCGGAGAGCACGGGAAAGGCCCGAGATTGCCGCGCGGCGCTTTCCTCGCCACCGTGGCTTCCAGGTAGGGTAGCTCGGCAACGGTGTGGCCCGGGAGGGTGCGGGAGGGCATGTAAGCGGCGGCGCGTGCATTCCGCCCGTGTCGCCCTGGAAGGGACGACGCGGGGAAAGGGAAGCGTTAGCCTGTGATGTCTCTTGCTGAACTATATTATGATAATCCTTGTTATCAATGGGGTTGGTAAGCTGTCGCAAGTCACAAAACCTTTCATCTTAGTAAAAGATCGTATACAGGCTCAGACCCGGCTAAGTATATATTTATGCAAAAAGAGAGAGAGAGAGAGAGAGAGAGAGAGAGAGAGAGAGAGAGAGAGAGATTGAGACTAATCTTAATCTTAGTTGAACAAGAGAGCGACAAATTACAAAGCCTCCTCCATTTTTTTTCGAAATCACGCATGTGCGTGTATTTGCCTTAAGGGAAAAAGGAGTCTGGTACACGGCCTCGCACATTTTTAGGCGAGATGCCTTAGAACGGACAAAGCAAACACACAACAAAGATCACCGGCTCGAACGGTGGGGCTTAGGAGGCTGTACTAATTAGGGAACAACTTAGCGACTAGAGCGACATGGATGCCCATCAAGGCTCCTGCGGACCTTCCACATCCTTACCCGCCATGGCCTCGGCACGGCGGAAGCGGGAAGTGGGGACGCCATCGATGCCGGCCAGAAGTCGTGAACTCGTCGCCGAATGTCCCAAGAATCCGGTGGCGATCGCGGGGTCCGAAGTAGACAAGTCGTGGTCAGGACGTCCTTCTAACCCGTTCAACAAGACATGGTGCGCATGCCTCTCCGAGATCCTCGCTCGCGGTAGGTCTTGGCGCCGGAAAGCGTGGGGCATCGTCGGCGACCCGTGAAGACTCTAGACCGGCGGGGCCATGATCAGGACTCCTCCAAAGGTAGAAGCAAGGAGTGAAGAAGGCATCCGCCCGAAGGTGCTTTAGGCGCATGAGCGGCGAGTACCGGAGGCGTGGGCGCGCTAAAGTCGCGAGACCTCGGCGGCCACCTCCGACGCTTTGGCATCTCCCAAATCCTCCCATGCAGCGGACACCGAGCGAGGGGGAAGGGTCTTGCGCACGCTCTCTCGCCTAGAAGGCGGCGCGGTGTGCTGAACACTCGGTGGAACCTCAAGCGGCGATCGTGGGGTTTGAGGTCACCAAGTCCACGGGCGCTTGGCCCACTTGTTCAACGGGACAAAGCACGCTCCATATGGACTCCTAAGGCCCATACAATTAATTGCTCAAGGATTCTGATGCGCCATCGCATATATATGGGATAGAGCCATTGAATCTATGACAACAAGGTCGTCCTAATTCTTTGAGCATCACCATCCCACACCGAAATTTTGGAATGTTCGGTCAAAGTCGCCAAGCTTTGCACAAGACAAGCAAACGGACGAGCAAAATACCGGAGAAATATGGTCGAAAAAAAAGTACGAGAGAAGTTTCGGGACGGCGAAGCATGGGAGTGGAAGATCAGACATCATAGCGTACCTCTTTTCGGGAATGGTAGCCGGTTTGAACGCGTCTCGATAGCACCGGAGCCGCGGTCTTGACGTGGTGGGACTCGATGGCGAACCTCCGGGGAAGGGCCGCCGGCCCGGGCGCCCCGGCATCGTGATGGATTCCATCGCCGGCCCCGGAGTGCCCCATCGGTGGGCGGCTTCCGCTACACTACACGGCACCGCCCACTGCGCCCGTCGTGCCGCGGCTCGACGGCCATGGGCGGCTCCATCGATCATCGGGCCCAAAATTCTGGAGGGTGAGCGCGCCGAGGCCACTTTCGGATGGGCCTACACCGAGGCCCGCACTCAAAAACTCTGTGTTCCCGATGCCAGATTGGTTGATGAATGCCCACTCTCTGAAAAATGGATGGTGCAGAGTTTCATTTTTGACACGGGAGCAAAGGGATGCAATGCAACAGCAGGGATAGCATAACATAGTGTGCCTTCGTCAATGTTTGGAACTACTCCTCTGTGCGGTGACACCACCAAGCAGGGATAGCATATTTCAAGATTTTGGTTCCAACAGTTTAGGCCTGCAAATGGAAGATGCACGTTACTAACTGCTGCATCCAGGAATGCAAATCAATAACCGTATGAACCAAACTGGCATCAGAGACTGTGACAGTCTAGAAACAAGACTGCAGACCTCCACCCACCTATTGTATTCCCTCCATTCTAGATTATAATATGTTTTGGCTTTTCAAGGTGCATTGTTTTTATTATGTATCTGCACATTATTTATATATAAGTGCATAACAAAAACTATATCTCTAGGAAAGACAAAACATCTTATAATTTAGAATTAATGGGAGCACAACTAATCCACCGGACATCAATAACAAATTGAGGAGGGTTGGACCTCACTAAAACTTAGATGGTCCAGATTTACACCATATATAAAGAATGCACAGAGAAATTTAAGGAAACAAAGAAAACAAAATTGAACAGCATACCTTGATGTGGGATCCTTGAACAGCGTGTGATATTTCTTTTTCTCAGACGAGGCCGTCAAGCACATTTTTGTTAAAGCGCTTGATATCCATAGCTGGGCAGTATTCAATTTCAAGTCCCCTGAAGAGTGAGAAAGTCCGGGACCACCGCTGGATCCTAGGGATGCAAGGCATTGACAACTGGAAAGAAACAGCGTTTCTAATGATGGCGTGTCTTCAGGGGATTGGACTGACTGCAGCTTATTGCAGTTAAAAATATGTAGTTTCTCGAGTTCACCCAACTGTCCCGACACGTAACAAAAAGCTCTCCACACCTGCAGATTACCAAATTCTTGAGGGACGGTAGTAGATATGGAAGTGTTACCAAGTTAGCACGCGTCCTCTTATCTCCAGATTTACTAGACATGGACAAGGAATCATTGGATCGACGATTGCTCTGGAGTACGGTAGGCGCAGTGTCTTGGTAGTATTCCAGTGATCTACAGGTTTGAAGACATTTCTTCTTTTCCCATATGAATTCAAGACTAGGGCAATCATCAATAACAATAATTCTGAGAGATGGGGAAGAATGAAAAGCTGTACCAAGCATTCACATCGACTTACAAATATCTTGTTTAGATGTGGCAGGACTTGCGCTGTTATTTGTGTGGGTTCATCATCTGTCACGGTTTAGGGCCAATTAGCTTCTTACAGTCCTCAATCGACAAATGCTTCAAGGACACCAAGCTTTTGAATACTTGTTCTGGCCAATAGATAAGCACGTCGCAGTGTCGAATTGTCAGATCTACAAGTTTTTCAAATGATTTCCAGGCCACAAACGTTAGCTCTGACTGACTTGGGAAGAAGAAAAAAGTTGCAGCCACATATGCTCAGGTCTGATAGAGGTGCTGCTTTCAAGTCATGGAGTGATGGTTCTAGCTTCTGCGATGAACCGCAGCTACTATCTATCTGAGGCAGTGCTTCAGTGTCACGGACACATATTTCTATCTTGGACAGTGAACAGTGAAGTCATGTGCCTTGTTGATTTAACTATTCCTAGGGATAGCAGTGCCTTGCCTTCGTCCAGCCCTATGACCTTGAGCCCTGGTGCTTCAGGAAGACTTCTCAACTTTGGACAGTTTTCAATGTCAATCTCCTCAAGTACAGGAAAGGTTAATTCATCTTTTCCTTCTGTTTCCACCCACCTCTCCAAGCTCTCCAAATCATGTAACCGGAGTTGCTTCAGTGCTGGAAATGGAGCAGAGACAATATCGCTGCATAGGCTTTGCAATTTGTCCAACTTTTCCAAGTAAAGAACTACAAGAGCTTTGAAATAGTAAAACTGAGGAAATTCCTCGCACAGCGTACAACCATGCAGATGGAGCGCAGTCAATTGCTGCAATTTCCTAACATCGGTTACCCATGATGGTAAACTAGTGCCTCTGTAGTTGACTATCCTTAGTGTCTGCAGACCATCATGAGGTTTAAGGGCATATAGCACCTTCTCATGGCAATCCATTAGCACTGATTGTTCTTGACCCTTACTATCCCATTCAAGAGACAAGTGTGTTATCTTCTCTTTATGTTCAAGTCTGACTTTTTTTTTTGCAAGTTGTTCTGTTACATTTTCCAGACCACTTAATTCTAACTCACCACCAAGATTTAAATTTCCAAGTTCTCCGATAGTACTGTAGTCCGAGCTAGCACCAGAAACAAAATATGTTAGTGTCTGTAGAAAAGTCATCTGTCTGAGTCCAGAAGGCATGCACGTCAGTGATTCACATCCATGGGTATAGAAGTGTCGTAGGCTTGCCATATGCTTCATATCCTTTTGGAAGCTGACGAAGCTCCGTGCAAAAATAAAGGTCCAATGTTTGTAGATTATACATAATGCTAATATCTTCAGGAAGTTGCACAAACCTATGTCCTGACAGATTAAGATACCTCAGGTGTTGTATCTGTCCTGTAAGGTGTTTGTGTACTGTATAGGCCATTGCAGGAAGGTGTAGGGCTCGCAAAGAAGTGTACTGTGATATGTCAAGGCAGTCATAATAATCTGTGAAGAATAATGTCTGGAGCATTGCAGTTTTTTTCTTCAATAGATGATCCAACGACGACATAATCAGTCTTTTCTGAAAAACAACACTTGCACCATATACTGACAAAAAGGCGTGGCGAGTAGGATTTTGCAACAGCTTGTTGACTGTCGGCTTACCAACTATGGTGGCGCATTCTTTCCCCATAACAGATAGAGCAATGTCATGCATGAGATCATGTATCTTGCATATGGTTCTCTTACAAAGCGACAAGCTTCCACTCGAATAGTGACCAACTGGAACAGTTTGCTTGATATCTTGAAAGAATGATCTCCAAGTTAGATCCATGAAAATTTGTTCACCTACAGTTTCAGGCAGTTCGCCATCCTGCACAGGTATAAAGTCATGTGCCATCCACAAATGAATCAATAGGTCAACATCAATCTCATATCCTTGGGAAATAAAGCACAAAATGCGAAGCACTGCTTCATATGTGCGGTAGGTCATCAAAACTGAGCTTGAGTATTGGTAAAATTCCACTTGTCTCATTACATATGTTACTTTTGGCCAATGTATGTTTCCACTCATTCATGCTAGTCTTGTTACTCAACATGGAACCAAAGGATTTGGCAGCCAAAGGAGAATCAGCACATCAATCAACAATCCTACTGAAAATGCGATCCAGCTCATCACTATTTGGATTTTGCAAGCTGAATGCTCTGCTCTGGACAATTTCCCTCAAATGCTCGTCACTCAGCTTCTCAATGTTATGGGCTTCATTTACACCCATGGCCATGATTTCAGCCACTTTTGAATCACGAGTTGTTGTCAATACTGCACTGCCCTTGCCACCCTGCTTTTAGGCAGGTCTTTAGTTTCCCCACTTGTCACCATCCCGATTCCATACATCATCTAAAACAATGAGGTACCTCTTCCCACTTATCATACTTTGGAGCTCCCCGCAATGCTTTTTTCACGATTTTTCTTGCTACTCTCACAGATATTGCTTGCAATGGTATCGACTTCAAAATAATCTGACACACAACACCACCTCTGAAGCTCAAAATGCTTCCTGATTGCAGGGTGATTGCAGGGTCTTGCCCATCCCGCCTAACCCAACAATTGGAAGGACCATCCCCATGATTTTATTCTTCTCCCGATCTCTAGATCTGCTAATAATATGGAATCCATTTGTCGCCACTTCCTTGAGGGTTGTGCTAGCTGCAGGTGTCTGCAATCAAACTTATTCATCTCAGTGACCAGGCCGTCGATGGTCTGCACAATCCTGCGTAGCTTCTTGCCCATCCTGTAGCGGTTACGAGCTGGGAGCAGGAGCCTTGCAATCTCTGTTCCATGCTTGCTGTGCAGGGCCTTCTTCTTGGCTTCTCGCTGAAGTGCCTCATACTTGAACTCATCAAAGACATCATTGGCCTCATAGGCCGCACTCCTGAGGTCTTTGAGCCAAACCGCTACTTCAGGCCGGAAGGCTCCTTTCTCCTCAGGATCCTGGATGATGTACAGAATTGCTGGCAGGTTGCGCTCCAGGATCTTGCGCTGCTGCTCCATGCCTTCCATCACCTTGTACTGGTCCAGCAGGTAGCTGGATGCCTTCGCCATCACCAAGGAGACCAGCGGGCCGGTCACTAAATCGGCCATTGTTGTTATCACAATACACAGGAATAAATGCAGACAACAATAGCCTGTTGCCGACAGGTGTAGGGCTCGCAAGTGTACTGTGATATGTCAAGGGGTTCATAATAATCTGTAAAGAATAATGTCTGGAGCATTGCAGTTTGTTTCTTCAATATATGATCTAACAAGAATATAATCTGTCTTTTCTGAAAAACGACACTTGCACCATATAATGACAAAAAGACGTGGCAAGTAAGATTTTGCGATAGCTTGTTCAATGTCAGCTTACCAACTATGGTGGCACATTCTTTCCCCATAGCAGATAGAGCAGTGTCATGCATGAGATCATGTATCTTGCATATGGTTCTTTTATTTTACGAAGCAACAACCTTTTACTCAAAAGGTGACCAACTGGAAATGTTTGCTTGACATCTTCAAAGAAAAGAATGACTTCCAAGTTAGCTCCTTGAAAATTTGTTTGCCTACAGTTTCAGGCTGGTCGCCATCCTGCACAGGTATAAAGTCATGTGCCATCTACAACCGAATCAATAGGTCGACATCAATCTCATAATCTTTGGGAAATAAAGCACAAAATGCAAAGTACTGCTTCATATGTGCTGGTAGGTGGTCAAAACTGAGCTTGAGTATTGGTAAAATTTCACTTGTCTCATTAATTCCATGTCACTTTTGGCCAATGTATCTTTCCACTCGTTCATGCTAGTCTTGTTACTCAACATAAATCCAAAGGCTTTGGCAGCCAAAGGAGAACCAGCACATCGATTACAATCCTACTAAAAATGAGATCCAGCTCATCATCATTATTTGGATTTTCGAACCTGAATGCTCTACTCTGGACAATTTCCCTCAAATGTTAGATCACTCAACTTTTCTATATTGTGAGCTTCAGCTACACCCATGGTCATAATTTTAGCCACTTTTGAATCACTTAGTAGTTGTCAGTACCACACTGCCCTTCCCACCCTGCTTGAGGCAAGTCATTAGTTTTCCCCACTTATCAGCATCCAAATCCCACACATCATCTAACACAATGAGGTACCTCTTTCCACTTATTAGACTCTGGAACTCCACCAATGCTTGTTCACGACCTTTCTTGCTCGTCTCGCAGATGTTGCTTGCAATGGTGCTGATGTCAAAATCATCCGATACACAACACCACCTCCGAAGCTCAAAATGCTTCACAATTGCAGGGTTGTAAATGAGCTGCACAAAGGTGGTCTTGCCAAGCCCACCAACCCCAACAATTGGGAGGACCATGAGATCCATGCTACTAGCTTGATCAAGCAGCATCCTCATGATTTTCTTCTTCTCCTGTTCTCTAGATCTTCTAACAATATCCCTGTCAGAGTCAATGATTATGGAATCTGTCTGTCGCCACTGCCTTGAGGGCTGTGCTTGCTGCAGGTGTCTGAAATGAAACTTATTCATATCGGTGACCAGATCCTCGATGGTCTGCACAATCCTGCGTAGCTTCTTGCCCATCCTGTAGCGGAACACAATGGGGTTACGAGCTGACACTGTTCCATGCTTGCTGTGCTGGCCCTTCTTCTTGGCTTCTCGCCGAAGTGCCTCATACTTGAACTCATCAAAGACATCATTGGCCGTAGGCTGCAGTCCTGAGGTCTTTGAGCCAAACCGCTACATCTGGCCGAAGGCTCCTTTCTCCTCAGCATCCTGGATGATGTACAGAATTGCTGGCAGGTTGCGCTCCAGGACTTTGCGCTGCTGCTCCATGCCTTCCATCACCTTGTACTGGTCCAGCAGGTAGCTGGATGCCTGCTTCATCACCATGGAGACCAGTGGTCCGATCACTAAATCGGCCATTTTGTTATCACAATACACAGGAACAGAAGCAGACACAAATTTGCTTGCTTGGCAAGTGAAGAGGACAAGCAGAGCGATTAATCCAAGTAGTTTCCTCCTCCGGCCTGCATACAACAAGCAGATAAAGGACATGTTTACTCAATCTCATCCTTAACAAAAAAAAAAAATGAGCAAATGAGAGAAGCAGATGGACGGACCAATATTCGTATGAATTGCTTCACGAATTAGCTGCTGCACCAACTGGGTACCAGTACTTGTGATGGAAAACCATCACCCAGTCGCTTCAACTCCTTTCTTCTGATGGTACCAACTTGTACACAAATTAGGTGCCGCAGGAGATGAGTTCACCAAGAGAGAATTAGCCACCAGAGGAGCACTCAGCACTGCAGAGTTAGGTGAAAGTGGAATGATACTAAATTTCACAAAGGAAGCAACATGTTGGTATTGGTGGGTTGCTTGTGGTGACAACTAACAAATCACCCTTCAGACAGCTTTATTCAAATAATAATTCTTTGCTCCGATCTTATTGTATCCATCCCTAAATAAATAACTAAAGGGAAGAGCTGGATTCAGCTTTAGGAAAGAAGCAGAGCATCTTCTTTTCTTCTTCCTCTTGCCTTCACCTTTGCTCCACATGGCCTTTGTTTTGCTTTTGAGCTTCAGAGAGCAGTACTGTATGACATAGTGATCTATAATTGTTTCATTTGAATATAGACTGACCATTAAAGTCTGATTGCCTGAACATCAGATTCAACCTTGTATCCATCTCTGTGCTAATAGTCTGACAGGGACAGAGAATGTTGCATCACGTAAATAGTGGGAAATAAGTTGAATATGTAATATAAATTAACCTGCTCAGTCTAGTAAGTAGTAAGCAAAGCAGGAAAGGTTTTTTAGAACAATGTCACTAAGAAACAAATGAACTAACTGTAGTCTGAAAACAGGAAATATACAAATCCTGACTTGCTGAGCAAAATGTGATAATCAGCTAGACTTGGAGTACCTGCTGAGTAAATATGTATTAACTAACCTTTCTTCTTGGTAAAAGATCATATACAGGATCAGAACCTGCTATTAGTTGCACAAAAGAGCTGCAAATTGTCACAAAGACGAGACAATTATTTGGTCAGGATTACAATCTGCCATCGCATAGGGGATAGAGCCATTGAATCTACGAAGTAGTGGATCACCTGCGACAACAAGGTCGTCAAACTTACTGAGCATCACCATCCCAATTCCCACGCAAAATCAGTCAAAGTGCGCAAGCTCTGCAGAAGACAAACAAAAAAACGGACAGAGAAGTTTCAGAGGGCGAAGCATTGGGCGGCAAATCAGACTTGGTAGCTAACCTTGGTCGGTAACAGTAGCCGGCTTCACCGCGTGCCCACGGCGCCGGAGCCGGCGGTGTGAGATTACGGTGGGACCCGCAGGCAAACCACGGTCGAGGGAAAGGGTCGGCCAGTCCCAACGAGGCACCATTGGGTACTGCTGCTCCGAGGTCCGTCCCCCGGTGTTGCACTCCCATCGCTCGGCGTAGTGCCCCCACCGGCACCGGTGGCTCCCGCCCCTACACCGGCGCCTGCCCGCCGCCGTCCACCGCCGTAGCGAACCCTTCAGCGGATGAGGCGCCGCCGTCCACCGCCGTAGCGAACCCTTCAGCGGATGAGGCCTCACGAACGCTGCACCGTCATCCGGGGAAAGCCCACGGCCCAAACGCTGGATCACGAATTTTCGAGGCCCGCACTCCGATGGGCCTACACGGAATGCCGCCATCACTCTCGGCACTGTTGTGTTCCCGTTATGAATGGATGCCCACTCTGCTTCTGAAAAAAAGGGATGCTGCAGACCATGGATCACAAGGATTTCAGACAACGATCTCAACAAACAAGCAAGATGATTTCAAACCGTGCCCAGCCCTATTCCACGGATGCCAGGTTGAAGAACAAGATGACACATATATATATCTATATGCAAACCGGATAGATGCCCAGCCTATCCAGACTATATATGGATGGTCTGCATCCATATATAGTCCACGGAGGAAGGGTCATTTTTATTCATAACAATACACAGACAGCAGCACGTCTGTACGCACACGGGCTCGACTCGATCTCAAACGTGCACACATAAGGCAAGTTTTTCACGATCCAAACTAGTTCACTACAATGAGTAGGACACTACGGATCAAAAAACAAGGAGGCCTAGACTGGCCGTCCCATTTCCCCTAAAAAAAACTGAAGAAATTTTGTAAATACAAGCAAAAGAACACAGGACAGAATACGTGATAAATCCCAGGACCTAGATAGACGCAGTCATGTCCTGCACGCGCGAACCTTGTATTGTGTGAGGGCTGACCTGATTGGAAGCACGCCGCTGCTGCCGTCGGAGACCATCGGAGTTGACCGACGAGATCTGTGTGACGCGGCGGCGACCCTCTCGGCTTCCGCCCTTGAACACCATCGGGCACGCGCGCTGCTCAGTCCCTCGCCCACAACGCCGCAGTCTGACTGCACGGCATCGGGCGCGCCGCCGTGCGCTACGGCATCGGGTTGGCGGCTCCGCGCTCGCCGGCCGCCACAGGGGTGACTGGTGAGAGCGCTGCTGCTGGTCCACGGGGGCGGCCCGTCGACACGGAGGGCAAACCATGAAGATGGGCTAAGGCGCGCATCCGACGAAAGCCCATGGCCCAGAATTCTAATGGGCTAACCGCACCGGATCACGATATCAGAGGCCCGTTGCTAAAAACAATGAATATCTGCGGCCCATTCTCGGATGTGCCTGTTCCTGTTATGAATGACTTTGTAAATGGACACTCTGCTCCTGAAAACAGAGTGCAGAGTCAGACTGGTAACTGCTTGTCAGACAATGAACTGAACAAACAAGCAGGACGGTTCCAATCCATTCAGACCGTGGAAACAGACCAGCCGTTACTGTTCCACCGCACCCTCCACAGACATGATTACAGTAGTTATCAGGGACTCACCTGAAACTCACTCTCAAGGATGACTACCAGCCAGGCATGTGAAACGAAACAGCAACGTTGTTTAAATTCTAGTCTGGAATAAAGGGTACTTGCTTGTTTCCATTCATTTATTCATATACAATACACAGAAGTATGTCCAGTGCAATATATCATCATCATATCTATGCTCTGCAGAGGAAAAAAGAATGTAATAAACACGATGGTAGTACTTGCTTGTTTCCATTCATTCATTCATTCATTCATATACAATACACAAAAGTATGCCCAGTGCAATATATCATCATCATATAAATATGCTCTGCACAGGGGAAAATATGTAATAAACACGAGGGTAGTAGTACATCTTCATGTACCTAGACGTGCTCAAACATTCAGACGGGACTCAATTAACGCTGGGGACGTCTGACGATCGAAACTTATGCAAAGAAGCACATATGTTGTAGACAAAACACAGTGTGGCTTCATCGAAATTTGGCACGGCAAATAGAAGATGGGACACCACGGCTCCATGAGTGCCTCAAGTTTTGGAACTAGTCCACTCTCTTGTGACAAAAAGCATATTTCCAAGATTTTGGATCCAACAGTTTAGGCCCTGCAAATGGAAAGTGCATGTTACTAACTACATCTGCATCCAAGAATAAAAAACAATAAAGGAAAAAGTCTATATCACGCCCTCAACTATGGGGGCGGGACTACATAACCCTCTAACCTTTAAAATGTTACATATCACTTTCGAACTTTCCAAAACCGATTAAACTACCCCCTATAGCAGTTTTGAAAAATCATAGTAAATCAATGAAAAATCATAAAATAGAAAATTTAATTGTGTTGTACTTTAAATGAGTAGATCTACACAATGAACATATAATATGGTACACTTTAGTACATTTTTTTTTGCTGTAGCTTTACATCTATGCTTTTCTCGTATAGTCGTAAAAAAATGTATTAAAAGTATACCATATTATATATTCATTGTGTAGATCTACTCATTGAATTCTAACACAATTGGATTTTTCCATTTTATGATTTTTATATGATTTATTATGATTTTTCAAAACTGCTCGAGGGTAATTTGACCGTTTTGGAAAAAGTTGGGTAATATAGACCGTTTCATAGGTTGGGTTGTTATGTAGTCCAACCCTAATAGGTGGGGGTGTGATTTAGACTTTTTTCCAAACAATAAACGTATGAACCAAACCAACACTATGGATGGGGTTACATTAGAGACAATAAGGACAGTCTAGAAACCAAACTGCAGAACTCCACCCACCTATTATATTACCTTCATTCTAAATTATAAGATGTTTTGTCCGTTCTAGGTGCATTGATTGATTTTATTATGTAAATACACATAATTATACCTAAGTGCATAGTAAGAAATATATCTCTAGAAAAGACAATGTCTTAGAAGTCAGAATTTCGGGGGCCACAACTAATCTAACGGACATAAATAATAAATGCAGAAGGGACGGACCTGATTAAAATTTAGGTAGTCGGATTTACAGCATATATAAAGTGTAGTCATAGAAATTTAAGGAAACAAAGAAAACAAAATTGAACAGTATACCGTCACGTGGGTTCCTTGAACGAACGTGTGATATTTCTTTTTAATGCGAGGCTGTCAAGCACATTTTTGTTAAACTGCTTCATATCCATAGCTGGGCAGTATTCAATTTCAAGTCCCCGAAGAGTAGAGAAAGTCTCAGGACCACCACTGGATCCTAAGGATGCAAGGCATTGGCAACTGGAAAGAAACAGTGTTTCTAGTGATGACGCGTCTTCAAGGGATTGGACTGACTGCAGCTTATTGCAGTTAAAAATATGTAGTTCCTCAAGTCCACCCAGCTGTCCAGACACAGAACAGAGCTGCCCACACTGGCATATTGTCAAATTCTTGAGGGACGGTGGTAGATATGGAAGTGTTACCAAGTTAGCACATCCTCTTATCTCCAGATTTACTAGACATGGACAAGGAATCATTGGATACGGCAATTGCTCTGGAGTACCGGTAGGCGCAGTGTCTTGGCAGTATTCCAGTGATGTACAGGCTTCAAGATGTTTCTCCTTTTCCCATATGAATTTAAGCCTAGGGCATTCCTCAATATCAATAATTCTGAGCGATGGGGGAAGACTGAAGAGTTGTACCAAGCATTCACATTCATGTACAAATATCTTGTTTAAATGTGGCAGGACTTGCTCTGTTGTTTGGATAGGTTCTGCATCTGTCACCTGCTCGGGCCCAATTAGCTTATTACAGTACTCAATCGACAAACCCTTCAAGGACACCAAGCTTTTGAATACTTGTTCAGGCCAGTACATCAGCACGTCGCAGTGTTTAATTGTCAGATCTACAAGTTTCTCAAATGATTTCCAGGCCACAAATGTTAACTCTGATTGACTTGGGAAGAAGAAAAAAGTTGCAGCCAGATATGCTCAATTCTGAGAGAGGTGCTGCTTTCAAGTCATGGAGTGATGGTTCTAGCTTCTGTGATGAATCCCAGCTACTATCTATCTGAGGCAGTGATACAGTGTCACGGACACACATTTCTAGCTTGGACAGTGAAGTCATGTGCCTTCTTGATTTGACTATTCCTAGGGATAGCAGTGCATTGCCTTCGTCCAGCCTTATAATCTTGAGCCCTGGTGCTTCAGGAAGACTTCTCAACTTTGGACAGTTTTCAATGTCAATCTCCTCAAGTACAGGAAAGGTTAATTCAACTTTTCCTTCTGTCGCCACCCACCTCTCCAAGCTCTCCAAATCATGTAACTGGAGTTGCTTCAGTGCTGGAAATGGAGCAGAGACCATATCGCTGCATAGGCTTTGCAATTTGTCCAACTTTTCCAAATAAAGAACTTCAAGAGCTTTGAAATAGTAAAATTGAGGAAATTCCTCGCACAGCGGACAACCATGCAGATGGAGCGCAGTCAATTGCTGCTATTTCCTAACATCGGTTACCCATGATGGTAAACTAGCGCCTCTGTAGTTGACTATCCTTAGTGTCTGCAGACCATCATGAGGTTTAAGGGCATATAGCACCTTCTCATGGCAATCCATTAGCACTGATTGTTCTTGACCCTTACTATCCCATTCAAGAGACAAGTGTGTTATCTTCTCTTTATGTTCAAGTCTGACTTTTTTTGCAAGTTGTTCTGTTACATTTTCCAGACCACTTAATTCTAACTCACCACCAAGATTTAAATTTCCAAGTTCTCCGATAGTACTGCAGTCCGAGCTAGCACCAGCAACAAAATATGTTAGTGTCTGTAGAGAAGTCATCTGTCGGAGTCCAGAAGGCATGCACGTCAGTGATTCACATCCATGGGTATAGAGGTGTCGTAGGCTTGCCATATGCTTCATATCCTTTGGAAGCTGACGAAGCTCCGTGCAAAAAGAAAGGTCCAATGTTTGTAGATTATACATAATGCTAATATCTTCAGGAAGTATCACAAACGCATGTCCTGACAGATTAAGATACCTCAGGTGCTTTATCTGTCCTGTAAGGCATTTCTGTACTGAATAGCCTATTGCAGGAAGGTGTAGGGCTCGCAAAGAAGTGTACTGTGATATGTCAAGGGGTTCATAATAATCTGTAAAGAATAATGTCTGGAGCATTGCAGTTTGTTTCTTCAATAGATTGTCCAACGAGGCTACAATCAGTCTTTTCTGAAAAATGACAGTTGAACCATATACTGACAAGAAGACGTGGCGAGTAAGATTTTGTGATAGCTTGTTGACTGTAGGCTTACCAACTATGGTGGCACATTCTTTCCCCATAACAGAGAGAGCAATGTCATGCATGAGATCATGTATCTTGCATATGCTTCTTTTACGAAGCAACAACCTTCCACTCATTAGGTGATCAACTGGAACTGTTTGCTTGACATCTTGAAAGAATGACTTCCAAGTTAGCCCCTTGAAAATTTGTGCGTCTACAGTTTCAGGCTGCTCGCCATCCTGCACAGGTATAAAGTCATGTGCCATCCACAGTTGAGTCAATAGGTCGACATCAATCTCATAGTCTTTGGGAAATAAAGAACAAAATGCAAAGCACTGCTTCATATGTGATGGTAGGTGGTCAAAACTGAGCTTGAGTATTGGTAAAATTTCACTTGTCTCATTCCAGATGTTACTTTTGGCCAATGTATATTTCCACTCCTTCATGCTAATCTTGTTACTCAACATATATCCAAAGGCTTTGGCAGCCAAAGGCGAACCAGCACATCGATCAACAATCCTACTGAAAATGAGATCCAGTTCATCATTATTTGGATTTTGCATGCTGAATGCTCTACACTGGACAATTTCCCTTAAATGCTCGTCACTCAGCTCTTCTATATTGTGAGCTTCAGATACAACCATGGTCATAATTTCAGCCACATTTGAATCACGAGTAGTTATGAGTACCACACTGCCCTTGTCACCCTGCTTAAGGCAGGTCATTAGTTTTCCCCACTTATCAGTATCCCTATTCCATACATCATTTAACACAATGAGGTACCTCTTTCCACTTATCATACTCTGGAACTCCACCAATGCTTGTTCACGACCTTTCTTGCTCGTCTCGCAGATGTTGCTTGCAATGGTGCTGATGTCAAAATCATCCGATACACAACACCACCTCCGAAGCTCAAAATGCTTCACGAATGCAGGGTCATTGTAAATGAGCTGCACAAAGGTGGTCTTGCCAAGCCCACCAACCCCAACAATTGGAAGGACCATGAGATCCATGCTACTAGCTTGATCAAGCAGCATCCTCATGATCTTCTTCTTCTCCTGGTCTCTGGATCTGCTAACAATATCCCTGTCAGAGACAATGATTATGGAATCTGTCTGTTGCAACTGCCTTGAGGGCTGTGCTTGCTGCAGATGTCTGAAATGAAACTTATTCATATTGGTGACCAGGTCCTCGATGCATGGTCTGCACAATCCTGTGTAGCTTCTTGCCCATCCTGTAGCGGAACACAATGGGGTTACGAGCTGACACTGTTCCATGCTTGCTGTGCTGGCCCTTCTTCTTGGCTTCTCGCCGAAGTGCCTCATACTTGAACTCATCAAAGACATCATTAGCCTCATAGGCCGCAGTCCTGAGGTCTTTGAGCCAAACTGCTATTTCAGGCTGGAAGGCTCCCTTCTCCTCAGCATCCTGGATGATGTACAGAATTGCTGGCAGGTTGCGCTCCAGGATCTTGGGCTGCTCCTCCATGCCATGGATCACCTTGTACTGGTCCAGCAGGTAGCTGGACGCCTTGTCCTTCAGCATAGAGACCAGCGGCCCAATCAGCAACCCAGCCATCGTAAGTTGCTCTCGCCTTTTTTTTTTCTTTGCGAACCACTGATGATAAAATCCTGCATCTTTCTTTTGAGCTGTCACCAGGATTCGGCTTCCTGTCTGCCCATAATTAAGCACATCAAGTAGAATCCCACGTTCCTTCATATTGTCAGCATTGACCCAGAGATCATCCAGTACCAACAAAAAACATTTGTCATGCAATTCTTTCTCCAACTCTGCTTTTAGACTTCTTAGATCTTTCAACTCTGTTTTTTGGATTTCCGGACCATTGGTATCCGAGGGCCGCTGTTGCTTAATCTGGTCCAGCATTTCACTAAATATATCACTCGAGGCTGAATGTCTTCCCCACAAGAACGAAAATGATAAGGTTGAAATATCCGACCACCTTCTCATAATCACAAACATATTGTGCGGGGGTAGTCTTTCCAGAACCTGTAATGCCATATATGCCAATCACAAAATAAGGTTTACTGGTGCTCGAGCTTGCTGCATTGGTACATGGTCCCTCACGAAGCATATCACTTATATCCTTACGGTGCTTGTCTCGACCGAACACTTTACGTTCAATGCATCTGTACAACTTGTCAATTTCTTTACGCTTGGCAATGCTATCTTTGTTGCTGCTTTCTTCCGCTATCTTTGTCTTTGTTCTTGGCAAGTCTTTATTCTTCGCTATTTTCCTTGTCATCATCCTTGGCGGTCTTTGCTGCTATTCCGATTCAACAGATTTGACTTGTTCGAGGAAGTAAGAATATCTTCTATGCTCTTTATTTGTTTCCTTAATCGATTCTTTCTTTAATAGGCGCGTTGCCATCCTTACGCAAGAAGGAAGGTTCAAATAATTATCTTGGCCACATATTATTGCAATTTATATCTACTTTTAAAACACAAGTCATTCTATAAATGCAAAATAAAACTTTTTAAAAGTGGATTTGAATTAATATTTAAATAAAAAAGTATTCAGATTCATCTTATTAAAATGGAAATTTTTTATTTAATTGCACTATGGCATCAACCATGCATCATCTTTTGTTGCAAGGAACTTTTCGAGTGTATTGACTACTTTTGCATAAGTCAATAGCTCATACTCCCTTCGTTTGCAAATTATAAGTCGCTGACTTTTTTTGGTTCATCCGTCTTGCTACGTATCTATACATATTATTATAATATTTAGATGCATAGCAAAATGAATGTACCAAAAATGAATGTTTCAGATATATATACACCACTCTGCGTGCTCAAAAATAAAATATGCTGCGCTAGACTCTTAATTTTGGTATAGTAATTATCTGGCATATCTAGAAATAACAAGACGGATATGTCACAAAGATCAAAAAGGCAAACAATTATGCCATAATGGTATTTCAGTATCTCAATCTGAAATGATAGTACTCCCACCGTCCCAAAAAACATCTTATTATGGGAATCGTGCTAGTCAAATTGACTAAAGTTTGATCAAGCTTATAGTAATTAATATTAATATTCATGTCTCAAACAAAATTTATTATAAAAATATATTTTCGTCACGAATCTATTGATACTAATTTGTATTATAAGTGTTACTAATCTTTTATATAAATTTAGTCAAAGTTGGAATCGGTTGACTTATCGGGAAGCGAGAATTGCATGTTTTTCTGGGACGGAGGGAGTAAGATGGTACCTTGTCGCTTTTTGATGCCAACAACTCCATATGACCAGTCTCGATAAAAACAGAGCTTTACAAACCATGTGAGCATAGATCGAGCACAGTTCAACGGCGTTGACGAAGAACTTGGCTCTCCCTCTCTTCCTTCCTCCTCATCTTCTTCTATCTCTTCCTCTAACAACGTCTCTCGGACTTCTTCTCCTTCAGTACTTTCTGCTTTTATCTCTTCCTCTGACATCTGTCCTCCTTCACGACCTTCTTCTATCTCCTTTGGCATCTCTCCCTCTCCTCCTTGTATCTCCTCTGCCTGTCCTTCCTTCAATTGTGTCTGTTCCACCGCTCTTTCTTCCACATCTACCGTCTCCTCTGCATGTCCTTCCTTCACTTGTGTCTCTTCAACCACTATTTCATCCTCGTCCACCATCTCCTCTCGTGGCTTACTTGTTGGGTCCGTTGGAACAAACACAGAGCCTCCAGACTGAAGACACGAGGGTTGTGGCGTTTGGTTGATAGAAACTGGAAGAAGCACACTTGATCTGCCACTTCTGCAAAGTATAACACGCCTGAATAGTTGCCCTAGCTGCTGGTGCCAGCTCTGTGCACACTGCGGCGCTGTAGCTCCCCTGATTTGTATGGCTCTACGGCTGCAAAACTGATCAAAGCTCGGCCTCCAGTGCCGCCACCCTTGACCCTGCCTGGTGATGCGCTGTGCGCTCTTCATTTCCGCTGTAAAGGTGACATGCATCCATCGCCCAAAGGAACTCTCCTTGCACCGGGCAATCCAGGCGCGAGCAGCATCGAGTTTGTGCTCCACGGCGGCTGCCATCTTCCCCAAGATAGATACCTTTCTCGATCCGGCGATAATCGAGAAGATCTAGGATGTCTTCGGCTTCATACAAGGCAGACTTGAGATCCTTTTGCAAGATGTCCAGTATCTTCAGATCGCTTTGAGACCCTTTGTCTTCGGCAGCTCCAAGCACCAGCTTCTCCTCCACGACACCAAGCGTCTGCTTCAGCTCTGGGATAGTGTGGATCTCTAGCTCCTTGAGCTTTTTTGATATGTCGAACACTAGGTACTCAAAGATCTTGTTCACGAGCAAGCTGATAATGGGTTGCAGAAACCAACCTATTACAGTTAAGCACCAGGCTATCCATCCAAGTTTCTTCATCAAGTCTTCCATGGAATCCATGCTTAGATTTCCCCGTAGGGAGGGGCTGAGGTGAAGGAAGGAGACGGATGAGCAAATATTTTTAGTCAGATTCCCTGGTACACACCACAAATCGTATGTTAAAGGTAACGTACGCCACGACAGCTGATGCATTAGAAAGAAACAATGGTGTGCCATTACCTGAAGGTGATAAACTTTTTCAAGTTAAACACTAGGCCATCGCTCCAAACCTCTGATCTTCCAAAAGCTTGCCAAAGCCCAAAATGCTGCAACTTCACTCTTTGGGAGAAGGATAGACGATGGAGTGGGTGAAGAAGACGACGGATGGATGGATTATTGTACTAATGGTGGTGAGAACACGGTGCTTGCTTTGCTCTTGCCGCTTGAACTCTTTGAGGCATTTTAACTGGTGAACATACGGACGCGGCAGGATCAATAATTTGCTCTCGCTCTGGGATGTGTGCAACAGTAGTAGCCGGCCAATAACAGTAGCAGCATCTGTAGATGGGCAGAAACGTTGCAGAGAGTTAAAGTAGTGAGCAGGGCAGGCATCTTGAATAATACTCGGGCGCCCACCGTTTATCCTCGGCCTGCTGTTTTACCATGCCATTGCAATTTTCAAAAATACCTGATCTGCTGTCCTGATATACTTTGTTTCTTGTATAAGTATGGCACTCTGATCAAGTGATCTGTAGCAAAATCCTAGGCGCCATTTGGTGGCAATTGGGTGCTCCGGCTCTGAGAGTACTGCTGCCTTACTGTTAAATGTATTTCTATGGTTCTAAATATAAGTCGCAAAAATAGCATATCTGCCAGTAGATGGATATACATATCTTTTTTTCTGGATACATGTATTTGTTTACATACCAACAATCATTGTGGTTGTATTTTCGACGTCCATATGCACATGTGAAAAATCACTCGAATATATACGTACGCATTTGCACCCGGCTGCTGCCTCGTTCAACTTTCCGGCTACAGGGCGGCAAGGGCGTCCGCCATACGGCCGGCAGACGGAGGCAGAGGCATGTGTAAATGTAGCCCACACCTGCACTCGTCGTACGCCTCGACCAGACGCGCTCGACGACTCATAGCTCATATCAGATCAGATGCATGTGAACGTCCTCTGCGTAAAGGGACAAGGGTGGACAGAGGTGGTGGTGGTCGTGCCGTCCGCAGTTCACGCAGAATACATACCACATGAGGTGAGTAGGTTTTTTGACCGGGGTTAGGCTCCTGTTAACTCACTCCGAATGGCTCTTGTTAAAATAAGGCGTGGCAGTGAGGATGAAGCAGAATCTGGCACGGGCTAATAATTTGAAGACATAGAAGCATTACTAAAATCTTTATAAGCATTTAGGATGCACAACTTTGCCTCTTTCTCCTGTTTACTCATATAATATGACAGGATAATTGTATCGTATAACAAATAGTTTTAAATATTAGTTGTGACATTTTTAATTCTCAATTGTTGTATATAGTTTTCCATCTCAATTATAATTGTCCACTTTTGCATCTTACCCCTGCTTGTGTTAGACATAAGTTGTTGTCACGTGCCAAAATGAAGGGGCCCATGCGCCATGGCGCAAGGGGCAGCCGCCCTAGGTTGGCCGCCGCCGCCGCCGTCCGCCATCGTCGCGTCATCTACTTCGCTATTAAGTAATAATTATTTAGGAAATAAAATAGGAATAAAATAAGAAATCGAATCGGAGATTTCTTTAGATGCAACTCTCCTCAGGACTATAAATATAAGAGACTTGTAATCGGTTGAATCAATCGAAAAATTAAAGGGGTAACACCCAGCGGCTCTTGTCTTCAGCCTCTCCCTCTCTCTAACCCTAACGCACGTGCGCCGCCGCCCCGCCCCCGACGACACGCGCCCCTAGGGCACTGCCGCCGCGCGACCCTGGCCGCCGCCGTGCCGCCGCCCAGTGCGGCGGCGGGTGTCACCACCACCGAATCCTCGCGGTTTGTGTCGGTGATATCGGAGACCGGGGCGTTCTCACCACCGATGGCTTCCGACGACCACCACCGTCTTCAAGATCGGAAGGCTAGCGCATGGACAATCGCGTTCATGGAGAAGCTCCACACCATCTTCGACGACTACGAGCAGGCTCGAAAAGACGCCGAGAAACGGCGAGTCAGCGAAAGCCGCCACCGACAACGAAAAACGACATCCTCCACATCCACGACGAACCGGTGGCCACGCCGCGGAACAACACCGCAAAGACGCGGCCTTGCCGTCCGACGCGGCGCCTCCGGCGTCATCTCAACCGCCATCGACGACGTCCCTACCATGGGTGCCACCGACGGCGACGACGTTCCCACGCGCCGCCCCACGTCACCCCCTCCAAGATCGGCCGACGCTACAAGCAACGAGTACGCCTACCCTAATGACGCACCCGCCGTCGCGGCTTTCGGATCGGATCGGTCGGGAGGCCACCTTTGACGCCCCCACCGCTTGGCGAAAAGGCTACCCAAATAGGCCAACGTCTCGTGGCTACTACAATCACGAGAGATAAGTTTCCGGACACCAACTTCATGATCTCGACATCGGGATTGCAAACGCCATCATGAGCAACACAACGGCGTTGACCGACGTCGACATCGACGCCACCGACCCCGGCGCCCCCGATCAACACCGGCGCCATGGACATGAATGGCGTCAACACCCTCGCAGATCAGAACACCACAAGCCCGTCAATCACCAGGCAAGTCCATATTACCTAACAGGCGGCCGCTACCTCCATCATCAATGCCGCAACGGCGTCACCCGGCGTCGCCATTGACGTCGCTCCCCAATACGGCCTCGACATCGGCGACACCTCCAAGGGCACCACCAACGTCAATGACGCCTCTCCCAAGGGCACCGTCATCGACCCCAACGTCGACAACCTGGACCACGACGCCCTCGACATCACCATGCCTACCATCGAGGACATTGGCAACATCGACAACAGTCTCCAGCTCATCAAGGGAACGCAAGCCAACATCGACATCACCAACGATGTCCCCATGGGCGCCATCACCAGCGTGATCGCCGACTCGCTGAACTCCGACAATGACATCAACCCACTACACTTCTTTGGGCGCCCCGTGGACATCCACCATGGCGGAGAATGTCGACAAGCAAGCTACGACACCTATCGTGGTTTCGACCCCGGCAAGAACAACACGGGCACCTCCACTTCCAGCAATCGGACTCCTGATGACACCGGCGCCAGCTCCGGCACAGAAGGCGCCCCTATTAGCACCACGACAACGGAACATCAGCTCCACCAAAGACACGAGGTATGCCGCTATCCACGATAATAGCGGTACTTCTCTGGTTCATCTGCATACCAAGCAAGGTGCCACTTGAGGACGGAAACACCTACAAACGATGTCTTCCCCGCCGCTTCAAGTTGCCAAGCTATGGCGACACTACCAGCAACTGTGGGCAACCTCGATAGGGTGACGACATGATCGACTACATCTATGCCCCCGACAAGGTGCTAGCCCCGTACGACTACATCAGCACTTTCAGCTTCGCCAACGGGTTCCACACTACACTATGGGAGACACTACAGCGGGATACGCCCGGGACGACGGACAAAGCGATCCAACTCGCTCGTCGACTCGACATCGTTCTGCCTCATTCATCACACACCTCGGCAAAACACTGAAAGGTTGTAATGGCTAGAAGGAGGGGGTGAATAGCCTATAAAAATTCTTCAACAACACTTAAGCAATACCGTTAGTAAATAAGACGGCGAAGCATAACAAAGCGGTGCTACCAAACTAGCTATGCAAGCCACCTACACAATCAATTCTAGAAGATGTCTATGATCTCTCGTCACACAAACTAAAGCTCTATGTCAAACCTAGGTGGAAGCACTACACAAGTAGAGCAAGAACACTAGCTAGAACAACTACAACTACTCAAGCTAAACAAGGTATACAAGGTAAATGCAAGAGTAGAGATGATCGATATACCGCCGATTGTCGAGTAGAGGTGGAAGCCAATCACCAAGTCAATAGAAATCTCCAACAAGTTCAAACACGATTGACAAGATGATTTAACCCCGAGGTTCACGTGCTTGCCGACACACTAGTCCCCATTGTGGCGATACACCCACTTGATGATTCACAAGCTTAATGGCCAGTGCCAAATCCCACGGTGGGAGCTCAATGAATCACTCACAAGAGGGGATCCACAAGCCACGAGCAATCCACTAGTGACTCCTTTCGTGAATCTCCAGCGGGGTAAGGATCAACCCCCTCACAAGTCCACCGGGTGTGGCCTCGAACAATGACCAATCGAGCTCAACACCTCCATGAACTCCAAGCCGCTAGGGAACCAAGCAAATTCCCAAGAGAAACGAAATCCCGCAGCTCCTCCAAGGATCAAGTGCCTCTAGATGCAATCAACTAGCTATATGCACTTGAATCTCACTCAATCTCACCAAGAATCGGTTAGGCAAGAGAGATGAGTGGAGGGAGTCTCTTGACTCAAGAGGATGTTAGAGTGTTCAAATATGCAAGAGAGTTCTCCCCAAACCGGCCAACCCGGTACATATAGAGCCCACTCCAAAATATGGTTGTTGGGATTCAAACCGGCCCTCGTCGTGTGCGCCGGACGTGGGGGCGTGCGCCGCGGACGCCGCTAGGCGCCATACAAATCATCGCGCAAACAACGGCGTTAGACGCCGGCGCGCGCGGGCGCCAGCGCGGCGTCCGGCGGCGTGAGGTCGGTCGCGAACCTCTCGGGCTGCGGGCTAGCGTCGGACAGCGCCCGCGCGGCGTCAGCGCCGTCGCAGATAGTGCCCATGTCAAGTGCACGGGCACGCTAAGGCTCAAAACCCTCGGCGTCCGTTGCCATCTAGTCGGACGCGCCAGCGCCGCAACAATCGTCACCGGGCGGCACCACCGCGCGGCCGGACGTGCGGTGCGCCGCATATTTGTTGGTATTTATTATATGCACACAATAAAGATAAAGATATCCGCAAGTGCACAGATAGAAATACGTTGTAGCACTTCACCAAAGATAAACTCCGGGTTTTAATATCGAACCCAAAGGAACAGGTAGGTGAATATAACTAAGATCTAACTTAACCCAAACTTCACAATCAAGGTACTTAAGAAACTAGCGGATAAAGGAGATTCCTCAAGCAAATCGGCGTTGTTTCATATTGTTCTATCTAGGACGCTAATTCTTAATAGGGTAAGGCAAAATTACTCTACTAAGAACAGACAAAGTCTAACGTTTCTTCTTGGTGGGAAGTGGGCTCTGAGAGGATTCAATGAAGCTGTAAAAGTCACCTTCATGATACTACCACCGATTCCCTACCAAGCAAGTGTCATTCACAAATAACCCTAGTCTAAGCACCATGCTCACACTAGAAATTACTCCCTTAATCAAGTAATGACCAAGATTAAAGTACTCAAAAAGAGAGTTGCAAACAAGGAGAACAATATAAACCAATGCTTACTTTAATAAGAAGTTGACTCACGAGAGAATCTCGGGAGCAAGTTCCTCTCGCGAAGGACTTGAACCCTTGAGAATACACGGACAAGATCCGACAGTAGGAGCTCCTTTAATCTACACATTACTAGATCTAATCTATTTCTAATCATAGACTAATTCTAAGAATTAGTCTAATCTTGATTGCTAATCATATCCTTGATAGCTAATTGGAATTGCTACGTGGCTCGACATGAGGATAATGACTTAGGGTTTAGGGGGTAGCCCCCGCCCTTCTTTATAGCCCCATAGGATGAATCTCGACCCCTTGGATCAAACCGACTTGATTGGACGGACTAGATTGGATCTCAAGGTCGGTGGTGGGAAGCTTCCGAAATTTGGGCTCGTGGGCCCACAGCCGGTGCCGCCCGGGGGGTGCCGCCGCCCCACCCTGGTGACGGGTGGGCCCCGCCTTTGCGAGCTGTCTTCTCTTCTCAATTACACCCCGGAATTTCCGCAATCGCCTTGATTTGGTCCTTTTCTTTTTCGTTTTCTCTATTTTCACTCTTTTCGGCTCTGTTTTTTATTTGTTTTTTGGAGTTCTCTCCGCAAAACCGAGTGTGCACCAAAACTCGTGGAAATCATTAGTAATAATAATATTTTAATAGCATTCATCCCATGTTTGATAGCTTTCCATATATATAAAAAGTGGTCAATAACTACCGTCAACAAGCTCCCCAAGCTTACCTTTTGCTAGTCCCTTAGCAAAACATATAAACTATAAAACAAACTTAGATCGGGAGTTGCTACGATACTTTCATTCTTATAGAGTACACATGCTTTCAAAAAGAGACTCAACTCGATTTGGATAGACTAATTCGACTTCAAACTCTTTCTTTTACCAACTACGGTGGTTTTACCTTCACTTAGGTACTTGAGCAATTGAAAGATAGAACAATCAAGTCAAGCACTATGTCTCAAGTATTCGATCACTAATATTCTGAGTTTTTAATAAATTTTGCAAATAAAACTCAGAGCTCTATAATGAATGGCACTCTCAATCTCTCAGTATTTGTGGATCCTCACTAGGCATTAATAATAGTTGCCTTCTCTCTTGAAATATGTAGTATTTATGGCACAAGGCTAAGTATTAAGCCTTTATAACTCTCGACTCACTCTCTGTCTAAATATGGCTTATGTGGAGCTCATAGGAGTGGCACTCTTAAAATAATATTGCATATCTGCAAGGATATATCTATAGTTCAAACAATGGATCCATAGAGAGTTCGACCAATCAAAATAAGTATAGCATGTGTATGGAATATGGTGGATAGGTTTATATTTGGTGGCTAAAACAAATTCTACGTTTACTCCTTTGATGATAGAACAGATCTCTCTTTTAAAACTTGGAAAATTTTGAGAGAACTTTGGGCTGCATACTTTTCCTTTTTCTTTCCCCTTTTTTTTTTTTTTTTTCAGAGGCGGGCATCTAAGTACCCATTGTTTTCATTTGGACACTTGTCCTTTTTACTCTTTTCTTTTTTTTTTCTTAGGGAGGTAGGCTCTACTCGCCCGTAGGACACTTGTCCATTTTTCATCTCTCCTTTCTCTTCTTTTTTTTTAGCGACAACCCACTCTCTTTCCACTAATAAACTTTTTTGAGAGATATCAACAAAGATACTTTTTTTTTTTTTTGGAGTAAATAAACTTGGGCTTCCTATGGTTTAATGGAGGGTTTATTCAGTGTAGGAATGAAACAAGTATATGGATGTATGTGTGGAAAAAGCATGGTATTGCAATCACTCCTAGTGTAGGAATAATGCATATATATGTGCAAGGTGGTGTGGATGGGAACTTGTCTTTTCATGACTGAACTCCTCACGGTGTAACAGCAAAGCTTGAACTACTCAACCCAAAGCAAACGGCATATGTAATGGAATGTTTTCCTAATCTAAATATCATAATTATGGCTTTGGTAGGAATTTAACACTCTGCCAAACAAGAGCTCATCATGAAAGATTTTCAATTTTTGAAAACAAATCTCCAGATATAGTTTCACAAAGGACAAGATAAATAGCATGCTCGGACTCTCTCATATCATATCCCCCAATTACCTAGACTTAGATCAAGTGTATGCTACCCACAAGTCAGGTATAGATCAAATTTGAAAGCGAGGACAAATATATCCAAAACATCAGAGGAGTTTCTAGTAAAAAGCAAGGTACTAAAAAGAATTAGAGTAGAGCAACTATTCATCATTTCCAAGACTAACTTTATTTATTCTAACTAACACTTATTAACCACACCTTAAAAACAAGCAAACACACACACACATATATATATATATATAGGACTCTTTATTTGATTTAAAACTTTATGCATCTTTTTATGATCTTTTTTAAAATAAAGCAAAAGATAGTAAGTAAAGGGGTACTTATCTCGATAACAGGGGTGCTCTCCCCAAGCTAGATTTTTATGCAGGTCTTTGAGGTGAGGTAGACGAATGGAGATGATGTCGTCCTTGCTTAATGGAGCTTTGATGATGATGACTGTTGAGTTAATGCTCTGTCAAGTGGTTGAACATCTCCTTCTGCTGTATAGCTGTTGGTAATTATTATATGCACACAATAAAGATAAAGATATCTTGGGCGCACGAGATAGAAATACGTTGTACCACTTCACCAAAGATAAACTCCTGGTTTTAATATCGAACCCAAAGGAAAAGTAGGTGAATATAACTAAGATCTAACTTAACCCAAACTTCACAATCAAGGTACTTAAGAAACTAGCGGACAAAGGAGATTCCTCAAGCAAATCTAATTCAAACACTCATAAGCGTTGTTTCATATTGTTTCGTCTAGGACGCTAATTCTTAATAGGGTAAGGCAAAATTACTCTACTAAGAACAGACAAAGTCTAACGTTTCTTCTTGGTGGGAAGTGGGCTCTGAGAGGATTCAATGAAGTTTGTAAAAGTCACCTTCATGATACTACCACCGATTCCCTACCAAGCAAGTGTCATTCACAAATAACCTAGTCTAAGCACCATGCTCACACTAGAAATTACTCCCTTAATCAAGTAATGACCAAGATTAAAGTACTCAAAAGAGAGTTGCAAACAAGGAGAACAATATAAACCAATGCTTACTTTAATAAGAAGTTGACTCACCAGAGAATCTCAGGAGCAAGTTCCTCTCGCGAAGAACTTGAAACCGCAGAATACACCAGAGTAGGTCCGACGGTAGGAGCTCCTTTAATCTACTCATTACTAGATCTAATCTATTTCTAATCATAGACTAATAATCTTGATTGCTAATCATATCCTTGATAGCTAATTGGAATTGCTCGTGGCTCGACATGAGGATAATGACTTAGGGTTTGGGGGTAGCCCCTGCCCCTTCTTTTATAGCCCCATAGGATGAATCTTAGCCCTTGGATCAAACCGACTTGTTTGGACGGACTAGATTGGATCTCAATGTCGGTGGTGGGAAGCTTCTAGAAGTTGGGCTCATGGGCCCATAGCCGGTGCCGCCCAGGCCGGGGGTGCCGCCAGGCCCCCACGGTGATGGGTTGGCCCCGGCCTTTGCGAGTTGTCTTCTCTTCTCAATTACACCCCGGAATTTACTCCAATCGCCTTGATTTGGTCCTTTTCTTCCGTTTCTCTATTTTCACTCTTTTCGACTCTGTTTTTATTTGTTTTTGGAGTTCTCTGCAAAACTGAGTGTGCACCAAAACTCATGGAAATCATTAGTAATAATAATATTTTAATAGCATTCATCCCATGTTTGATAGCTTTCCATATACATAAAAGTGGTCAATAACTACCGTCAACAATAGCCGGCGTCGGCCACATTTGTTGAAGCCCAACCGTCGCCCGGCGTCGTTGCCTTTGCTCCAACTTGCTACCCAACAAGTATACCAACTTGAGCACGAAGGTTAGCAAGATTTCTCGACAAATTGGATCTCGGCGCAATAGAAAATAGGCATCTCATTTTATCAAAAGCGCCCAACTCAACCCCGCAAACCACCGACGCCTTTGCAAATGTGCTAACACCACCAAGTGTACATCTCCATGTGTATGTGTGTTAGCAATTTCACAACCAATTTCAAAGGTGAAGTTAGTGCACTAGATTCTAAATGCATATGCAAGTCAACATGAACCTAGAGGCACTTCATCATCGGATTAGCCCGTGGCATTCCCTCTTGATAGTCGACTATCTATCCAAAATGTGATCACACTCTCTATAGTGTCTTGACCACCGAAAGCAAACCCTATCAAGTTATACCTTTGCCTTGATCTTCGGGTCCTTTCCATTCCAACATGTGAGCTCGATGATCTACCATGTCCACCATCAACATCCATGTCCATGATCATGTTGCTCCACGTCGTCCATGCAATCCTATCTCTTAAGCACACTTAGAGCAAAGGATTAGCATAATAAAGTATCATCAATTTCCAAAACCAAACATGAGATTTCAAACACGTCGAACAAGACACCATCCTCGACCCAGCAACGACAGCAACAACGACTCGAGGACCGATCCAGCCGGCTCCCTCGATCCTCGACGACATCAACGCCCGGTATGACTACACCAACGAGCTATGCAACAAGCCTTGTGCTATGGTGCACCGGGGAGGTGCCCTACATAGGGAGCATGGCGATCCACCTCGCCCCAGAGTTCGACTCTCCTGTCTCCTATGAGGTCTTCAGCAAGCTTCAACTTGTGAGCTCCTCCAATGATGACATAAGGTACATGTCACCCACATTGATCCTCTACCTCGTCGGTCTCATCACTACCCCGGAGGCTCTCATCCTTCCTCAACTCGCTACATCGACCAACCACAAGCTTCATGGCATCGCGGAACCACCAAGCTCAAGTAGGATCAATAGCTTGGGCGCCTCGGGTGATTGGCGTTCAGCGTCCAACAACCTTGTCAACCATGCCGGGCTTCACGACAAGCACCTGGGCGATGGAGGAGCCCCCGGCGCTTCTTGCAATTGGTGCCGATCTTCTTCCTCGACAACCACCGCAACTACGTGGCGACATTACCAAAGGTACTACGGGATGTTCTCCAACCAGCATCAGCAAAGGTCAGCGTCTTTGAAAGGTCCTAAATGGCTAGAGGGGGTTGAATAGCCTAATAAAAATTTCTACGAAACACTAGAGCAACTTGTTAGACAATAACAAAGCGATAATAGCGGTTGCACTGGCTCTACTTGTCGGCAAGCCACCTATTGACAATTCTAATCAATTATGTCTCTAGATCACTCAAATGGCTATGTCTCTACTTCACTATCTAGGTGATCAAGCTAGATTACTATAAACAAGTATAAGCAACTCAACCTAGTCAACTCTACACAAGCACAATATATATATCAAAGTAAATGCAAGGTAGAGAGGTGGTTATACCGACTTGTTGAGGTAAGTCACCCAATCAACAGAGATGATATCACAATATGATCAATGAAGCCAATCACCAAAGGATGACAAAGGGACAAATGAAGACACAATGATTTACCCCAAAGTTCACTTGAGCACCCATCAAGCTACGTCTCCGTTGTGCCGACCTTCTCACGTGTGGGGGCAAGGTGGAGCTCACTCCTAGCCAAGTGCCTTTAGGCTACTTGCACCCAAAGCAAATGAGAGGTACCCAAGACACGAGCAATGTATTACTTGCAATTTGTCATCCCGACGAGGATACACGGTCCTCTCACAAATCAATTGGAGGTGGCCAAGAACAATCTCCTTCTCTTGCCAACGCCTCCACCAATCACCAAGCTGGCTAGGAGTGGTGCTCTCCAAGAGCAACAAGAAATCCACCAGCTCACACCGCTCCCCAAGTGCCTCTAGATGCAAAGATCAAAGCAAGATGCACTTGAATCACCTCAACTCTCAAGAATTATGCTCGCAAGCAAAGGGAGAGAGGAGGAGGGAGTTTGCTCAGCTCAAAGTAAAGATATACCGGCCAAGCTCATATATATAGACATCCCATCAAAATAGAGCCGTTATGTTTGAATTCGTCAAATTAAATACGGCGATTTGGGCCGCCCGGCGCAAACCGCCCGACGCGCCCGGGCGCCGTTCAAACCGCCAACGGTCGATCGAAATCAACACATCGCCCGGACATGCCAGCGCATCTTGCCAGACACGCCAGCGCGGCGTCCGTAGCGACCTCCACGAAACAAGCTCTCTAGAGCGCGCACGGGGCTCATTTGGATGCGCCGGTGTCGGCGTCACCTAGCGTCGGCGCAAGAGCCCCAACGCGTGAATCAACGCCGCCCGGACGCTAGGACTCTCTAAGCCCGCGTCCGGCGCGAGCCCGCCAGACCCACACTGCAGTGCCCGGCGTAGTGTATTTCGCGCTGATTCATCGTTTCGTCGTCGCCTTGACTTCGACATGCTACTCAACCACTATACCAACTTGAGCACAAGAGTTAGCATGTTTTCACCACCACGATGCATCCGACGCAATAGAAAATAGCCATTTTATTTTCTCAACCCCGCAACCATCACCGCCTTCACAAATGTACGAACACCACCCACGTGTACATCACCATGTGCTCGTATGTTAGCATTTTCACAATCAATTTTGAAGGTCGGGTTAGCTCTCTAGGTTAGAATGCATGCAAATGATTGTTGAACCTAGAGGCACATGAGGATCGATATGTACGATAGTTTTCCCCTCTTTGTAGTACGGCTTATCGATCGTAAATCACTCACACCCTCTATGGTGTCTTGAGTGCAAAATCAAAATAGCCCTATGGATATACCTTCACCTTGAGCTCATTTTGATCCTCGAACCACTCCAAGTTGCGCACTTGATCATATTTTGGATCACCTCGACCCATCCACCATGACCACCATGCACCAACCTTGGCTTGATCAATCCCCAACTAAATCAAACACTTAGCGTAGAGAGATTAGTCTTAGGATGCCACTAATTAGCCAAAACCAAACTAGAGATCTTCAATCTTCATCTTCGCCCAGCTTATTCCCTCGACACAAGTGGATGCAACAATCTTCGGGACATGCCCGATCGCGGGTCAACAACGGCAATGACCGTCTAAGAACCACGCGTGAGGACCCTGTCAAGGAAAGGGGAGAGATGTCACGTGCCAAAATGAAGGGGCCCATGGGCCATGGCGCAAGGGGCAGCCGCCCTAGGCTGGCCGCCGCCATCGCCGACCGCCATCGTCGCGTCATCGCTTTCGCTATTAAGTAATAGTTATTTAGGAAATAAAATAGGAAACACTACTACACAATTAAACTTGCATGGTGTTTGGAAAAGATTTTCCGTGGCGGTTTTTTGAGAAACCGCCACGAAAATACCCTAATAACCGTGACGGTTATTTTCATTAACCGTGGCGGTTTTTTAATAACCGCCACGGTAAATTGATTAACCGTGGCGGTTTTTTTATAAAAACCGCCATGGTAAATGAAGCCCGGCCAAGAGCCGAGCGGGCCCCGGATCCAATCCGAAAAGCCCAATTCAGTCTCTCATATATATAAGGAGATCTAGGGTTTCACTTTCACACTTGCTCATTTTCCCTGCCGACACTTCCCATCCACCGACGCCCATGCTCCCTTCCCCTCCCTTCCGTGCTCCCGGGCCGAGACTCCCCTCCCTCCCTCTCCATGGCGGCGGCCTCCCTACCCTCTCCTCCCGGCCGGCCGGGCCGCTTCCCCGAATGGCGGCGCTCGACATCCATCGGCCGGCGGGATCGATCTGGCGGGCTCCGTGGGGCGGGCTCCGGCGGCGACGCGGGATCGGCTGGCGGCGAGGTTCAGTAGCCTTCCGGCGGCGGCGGCGATCTGGGGCTGGCGCTACTTCCCGACGGCGTGGGGCGCGCGTAGCGGCGGCGCTCATGGCGACGAACGGCGGCGCGGTCGACCTCCTACTCGCGGATCCGGGCGGCGAACGATCGCCTCCGAAGCTCCCTCCACGCTGGATCTAGCGAAGCGCTGGCGGATCCGGCCGCCCGGCGGGCGGCGGGGGCAACCTCGGGCCGGCGGGGGGCGCCCGGCGGCGAGGGAGGACCGACGACGACGGCGGCGCCGGCGGCGGCCGCCGCTTAGATCCGGGCCCGTTTGGGCCGGATCCGGGTATTTTTTTTTTTTTTTTTTTTATTAATGGTGGCGGTATTTTGGGCTGCCGAAAACCGCCATGGAAAATCGATGATTTTCCGTGACCTCACGTTCATGGCGGTCATGAAAACCGCCACGGAAAATGAATTTTGACCGCCACCGTTAATCGAGATAGGTAGTAGTGAAATCGAATCGAGATTTCTCTAGATGCAAGTCTCCCTCGGACTATAAATACAAGGGACTTGTAATCAGTTGAATCAATCGAGAAAAATTAAAGGGGTAACACCCAAATGCTCTTGGCTTCAAGCTCTCCCCTCTCTCTAACCCTAGCGCACGTGCGCCGCCACCACCCCCCCGCCTCCTCTCCGCCCCGACGCACGCGCGCCCTAGGGCGCCCGCTGCCCCCCGCCCCCCCGCCGCCGCGGGTCACCGCCCCATGTGTCTTTGGCATGTGTCACCGCCGCGGAATCCTCGCAGATTTGTGACAGTTGTGTTTATATTAGATCTAGTAAAACATATGATTTTTTAGTTTCTTTGTCATTACTCATATTGTCTTTTCTAAGAAAAACCGTACTCATATCACATCGGACATCTATTTGTGTTTGAAGTTTATTTAGTTCATTTCATTATGTTCCCATTCTTGCAAATACTTGTATAAATATATTTTTTTCCATTATTCACATTGAATAGAGTTGTGTTAACAATTGCTTTGTATACTTTTTAATCTCCTTTCATATTTTTCACCTTTGGATTGTACTTTCATATGTGCTCAAATATTGTTTAATTCAACGTTAGCTATGTATTTGACTTGAAAATCAACATGCTTCATGTACAACACTGCGCATACATGTAGACCATAAGTTAGTTTCTTTACATACTACCAATAACATGAGCGGATAATTAAAATCATTATAAAATTAAACCTTTTATAATTAACTGCATAGATATTTTAGATTTATGAATACTTTATATTATTGTTAATTGCATTGTGCATGTGGATAATTTAGATACCTGTTTATGTGCTACTTTATATTATTTTTTTCAATAATATCATATGTGCTAATTCAGAAGAATATTAGGGGGCCTAGTTACGCTATTATTATGCAATGCTGGTGGTGTATAATTTTGATTAAGATTTTTGACGTTATTTTAGATTATTTCTAAAATGGTTGTGGTGTTTAAGTTTTTTTTTTTTAAAAAAATAGATCAAATCCAATGACTATCATTGTTAATGATGATCATGGTCTATCAGAAGATGCTCGTATAACGATCCGTTCAGAATCGTAGATCAGTTGGTTGGGTGTTCCTTGTGATGGAATCTGTCCACTTTGCTTCAAGTCTTCGACTTGGCACGGTGCTTCGTATTTTTTGAATGTAGTCCAAGATTTAATGGCGATATGTAAGTGGTAGGTGGTGTACCGGCCAAAAAGGGAGGCACCTATGGAGTGTGGTGACTTCGTGAATTTCAAGATGTAGGCCCGGTTCTTGAAGGTGCTCTCATAGAGTAGTATCCATGTTTGTGTGTAAGTTGCATGCATATTATTGATGTCAACGACGTTTTACTTTGTAATTCTAAGAAAATGGACGTACAATAACTTAGAATTAGATGAAACACTGCACTCGTGTAGTATTTTATTTTGCAATATTAATCTACTATTATACTTGACTAATATTCTCTAAGTGCTATCTTTTCATTAAGATTTAAGGGAATAGAGTGCCAATTATCTAAAGAATTAATCTGTGTTCTTGGATAAAAGAATTAATATTCCATTAATATTTAGTCTATCAAAAGACGGTCGTATAGTGAATTGATCATAGATCGGTTGGTTGGGTGTTCCTTGTGGTCGAATATGTCCATCCGGGTTTAAGTCCTCGACTTGGCATTGATGCTCGTATTTTTGTGAATTTATTCCAAGAATTAACGGTGCTATGCTAAGTTGTAGGTGATGTCCGCGTCAAAAGCGAGCCACCTTTGGAGTGTGGTAACTTCGTGAATTTTAAGATCTAGCGGCCTAGTTCTTTGGAGGTGCTCATAGGGTAGGATCTATGCGATACGTTGATAGGGGCAAGTGTGTGTGCATGTGGTTTGCATCAACGATGTTTTACTTTGTAATTCTAAAAAAGTGGTGATATATATAATAACTTAGAATTCGGAAAAACACTCCACCCATGTAGAATTTTACTGTACAATATTAATCTACTATTGTACTTGACTAACATGTGGAATTCTCTAAGTCTTATCCATTTATTAAGGGAATAGATTGTCAATTAGCCATAGAAGGTGTTCTAATCTGTGTTCTTGGATAAAATATTCTATTATTTTTGTTTGGATATATAGTTTATCGTGGATATTAGGATCAAGGTGAATCTAGGCAGTTTATCGGGTGTGCCGACTCCAGCGAAATTTGTAAAATCCTTAGTAAAATACTGTTCAAACTTATAAAAATTTATAGCACATAGTGAACTTGACCCCGATGACCATTCTGCCCGTTGATCTAATTTGGCTTTTATTGTTTGTGATAGGAAACTGGATACTTTAAGTATAAATTATGTAGCTATATAGATTAATTAAATGGTGTAGGAATCGTATTTCTAATCGGGGTTTGCATTGAATTGAGCTCTAACGTACCTATATGGAGTCATGACACGGCATCACTGAACAGCCCCTTTACCCCGTAAACCAAACGCTTCTTTGTCGCCAACAGCCGGTCAATTGTCATCGTAGGGGACCCACGTACATGCGGGTCACTACTGTCATCTGGGGACAACCGGACAATGCATGTTTTCGTGGTTCTTGTTGATGGAGCTCCACATGGACTTTTCAGTTAGTCGATGCCACCCACCTCTCTATGAGATCCAAAGCACAGAACCAACAAATTAGCTGATTGTAACAACTCAAAACAGGAAATCAGGCAAGAAACAGACTGCATATATATACACGAAACTACTGCATGGAAGGCTGGAAACCCACGTACGCTTAATGCCATTGATTGGAAGGAAGAAGAGGTGGACATAAGTGTGACTTGATTCACTTTTTGTAGATTGATACTCCGTGTGATCGTAGAACGACTTGGTGGTGGCGGAGGTAGATACGCAGATGGAGGTGGTGGAAATCGAATCTAATATAATCCAATCCAAATAAAGAATGCGCACCTATTTAATTTGCTTGACAAAGGAACAGGAGGGGTCGATCTCCTCATGGAGACTCATGCATTCACATGCATACACCAATCCAACATCCATACATCCACATGCATACAGGCTACAGCAATGCAACCGTTTAATTTCACGCTCCCATGCATACACAGCACACGTACTGCTGCGCGCCAACACCCTGCTCCCGCACGCCGAGAGGAGGCTCTGTTAATTGCCTTGCCAGCCGCACGCTCTCCATTGTTCATCTTGCTGCATCTCTTGCCGCCTGAGTCGCTTTGGTGATAGAAATAGCATTATAGAGGGTTGAAATTGAGATTGATATGGATCAATTACCTGGAGGAACCATCGAGTGGTTCACGTACATGAGTTGTTGCGGCGGAAGAGTTACAGATTAGATGGGGGTTATACCACGTGCATAAGGTTTATATTATTATATCGTTATTATGTGGCAGAGGTGCCAATAGAAGATTTTTTTTTTTGTTTATAAAACGGAGCCAATTGAAGGCACCCGAGGGAGGATAATGCTTCGATACGTAGTTTAGATGTCATGTCTAGCTTTAATAATGGATATGTTTTACGTAAAATTTAATTAGATGCTTATTATTTTTCATAATGGCAATGGTGGGTAATTTATATATAGATTTAGGGGTTATTTTACATTGTTTTTATAATGGCAATGGTGGGTAATTCTTTAGAAACAAAATCTGATGGCTATCATTGTTAGAGACTACCGAATTGTTGGAATTTAGATGGGCTTGGCCCAATAACAAATTCGGAAATTCCTAGAGAGATCTCAAAGGCCCATACTATATTTGGTAATCTTGGCCTTCAAGTTGTAGAGTCCTGAATTGACTCTGAGTAGAGAGTCCTAAACCGATCGTGATCGCGACACGATGTTCAGGATATATAAGCAACCTACCGGCCACGCCAAAATCAGATCATAGATCATATATCTCATATTAGTTTAGAGAGGTGTCCCTTGAATAGACAACCTCTCTACTCTAGAGAATTGAGATAGAGTTTTCGCCTCTTCTTGTTGTTGCGCCGCCGTAGCTACTCGGCCCGATTGCTTGCGTGAACTAGCAACCGGGCGAGCAGGTCTCGAAACCCTCGTCTTTTGCGATCCTGCGCGGGGGAGAAGGCGAATAAGGTTTTTGGATTGTTGGGATATTAGGCAATTTCAGATTAATTCCAAAATATAAATCATGACTAATAGACCTACTAGATAAAGCATGTCAAGCATACTAGCATGACAGATCAAGTATATCGCATATACTAGCGGGGACAGATCATGATATCACGTAGCATGATCATAGCAACAGTGTAAACCCAACTAGCACACCGAATAGATTGGATCTCGAGAATACGGCCGACGTTGAGTACAACGTAATGAAGAGGTTCTGAAAGCGACGCCGAGGTCCTCCAAGTTCTTTGTCGTTTGTCGTCGATCGGCGGCCGGCCGCTTATTCGCCTTAAAGTGACGCCGAGGTTCTCAGTCGCCGCCGTCGCCGATCGTCGGCGGCCGCCGCCGAGGAAGTCGAAGAAGTTGTCGATGAAGACGTATTTGGGACGGTCCTCCGCGTGTCCTTCCGAAGACGAGCCGTGATGAAGATCGGGGAGCGTCCGCCGAAGAGCGCTTCCCAAAAACCTTATTCGCCTTCTCCATTTGCAGATCGCAAAGACGAGGGTTTGAGGAGACACCTTTCGCCCGGTTGCTAGTGCATGCAAGCAATCGGGCCGAGTAGCTACGGGCGGCGCAACAACAAGAAGAGGCGAAAACTCTATCTCAATTCTCTAGAGTAGAGAGGTTGTCTATTCAAGGGACACCTCTCTAAACTAATATGAGATATATGATCTATGATCCGATTTTGGCGTGGCCGGTAGGTTGCTTATATATCCCGAACATCGTGTCGCGATCACGATCGGTTTAGGACTCTCTACTCGAGAGTCAATTCAGGACTCTACAACTTGAAGGCCAAGATTACCAAATATAGTATGGGCCTTTGAGATCTCTCTAGGAATTTCGAATTTGTTATTGGGCCAAGCCCATCTAAATTCAACAATCCCCCACCGGATCTCAAATACCCATTTAGAGTTTTGCCAATTCTTCGCCATTGGCATTTTAATATACCAAGTATTTCGAGACGCGTGAAGTTGAACTTACGCCTAGGTCCTTAAGCTACATTTATTCATAACTTGAACAATGGACTACGCCTTGAATTGCAAGTTTTGAACAAGTTTGCCTAAGTCTTTAAGCTACACTTATTGACAACTTGAACAATGGACTACGCCTTGAATTGCAAGTTTTGTGCGAACAAGCTTTACTTAAAGCCACACTAGTACCTGGCTGCCAAGTAGCCTTACCCCGTGGGTGGAGCATATACGTCATACTCCCCGGTCTCTTCATGAGCTTACTAGAGATCACCCAAGTCTCATAGGCTGCGGCGTTTATGATCAAACTCATATAGGTATGTTCTTTCAAGAATGCTCAGTAGGATCGCATTATTGCTAGGTTGCCTTCTTCATGGAAGAGCTTTGGCACAATTCTAAAACACAAGAGACGAAAAATATCGGTTGTAAACCCGATAGCATCTCTTGATGTTGAGGAAAAGATTCGGGTGAAGAATACTATTGAGAAGGGGAACAAGAGCCATTCTAGCACTAATTTTGTGCAAGAAAACCCACATGGCAAGAACAAAGGGAATAAATCTTCCAATGCCAAGTTAGAAACTACCTTTGAGAAGAAGAAAAATAATGATGAGGTGCCTTGCTTCACTTATGGACAGCTTGGTCACTTTTTTGCGAGAGTAATAAGAATGTCAACCTCGTGACTATTAGCAATGCTTGATGAAGAGTACGTAATGTTCCTCTTGTACTATCGTATTTCAATCACCAAGTTTGTGGGTTGATACAGGTGCTAATATTCATGTGTGTGTCTTGACATCTCTTTGTTTTCTTCTTATAAAGAGCTACAAGGTTCTTCTGTTCTAATGGGGAATGGGTCACATGCTTCGTTCGAGGTGTTGGCACGGTAGATCCGAAGTTTACGGGTAAAAATCGTGCAAGCGAAAAACGTGCAACATGTCCCTACTATTCGCAAGAACCTTGTTAGTGTTTCCCTTCTTTTAAGAGATGGGTTTAAGATAGTGATAGAGTCCAATAAAGTAGTTATGTCTAAGCATGGATAATTTATTGGTAAGGGTTCTGACTGTGGTGGCTTGTTCCGCCTAAGTTTGCGATTTATGCAATAAGTCGAGTGAATCATATTTGTGGCACAATAAATGATAGTTCAAGTGTTTGGCATTCTCGTTTATGTCATGTGAACTTTGGTTTGATGTCACATTTATCTAGCTTGAAGTTAATTCCAGATTTCACTATTGCCAAAGGTTCTAAGTGCCATAGTTGTGTGCAATCTAAGCAACCTCGAAAGCCTCACAAGGCGCGGAGGAGAGACACTTGGCACCTCTAGAGCTCATACATTCTGATTTATGCGAGATGAATGGTGTGTTGACTAAAGGTGGAAAGAGATATTTCATGACGTTAATTGATGATGCTTCTAGATATTGCTATATTTACTTCTGAAAACTAAAGATGAGGCATTAGACTACTTTAAAATCTTTAAGGCTGAAGTTGAAAATCAACTAGAGAGAAAGATTAAACGTCTAAGGTCGATCGTGGTGGTGAATATTTTCCTATAATATTTGATGAGTTTTTGCGGAACATGGTATTATTCACGAGAGGGACGCCTCCCTATTCGCCCGAATCCAGCGGAATTGCCGAGAGGAAAACCGCACGCCGGCCGACTTGGTTAACGCCATGTTAGACACTTCGGTTTATCTAAGGCATGGTGGGGGAAGCTATATTATTTGCGAGTCATGTCACGAATAGAGTTCCAAACGAGAAATAAATAGACAACGCCATATGAGATGTGGGACGCCACATGAGATGTGGGTTGGTAGGAAACCATCACTTTCATACTTGCGCACGTGGGGATGCTTGGCGAAAGTCAATATTCCAATTAATAAAAAGCGTAAGCTTGGACCAAAAGATGGTAGATTGTATCTTTCTTGGATATGCTCACACTTGGCATTGCCTATCGATTTCTAGTAGTAAGATCTGAAGTTTTTGAGATGCTTGTAGATACTATCTTTGAATCTCGTGATGCTACATTTTTTGAGAATATATTTCCTTTGAAATATATGCGTAGCAATGTTAGATTCTCTACTGAATTAGCTCTCCCGATGATACTATACCTATCGAATACCCTGTTGAGTCATTTGAACAACCACTTGAGAAGGATGACAATGAAGTTCTGTGAGGAACAAGAGACAAAGGATTGCAAAATCTTTTGGTGATGATTTCATTGTATACCTTGTGGATGATACTCCCACCTCTATATCGAGGCATATGCATCTCCGGATGTAGATGATTGGAAAGAAGTTTGTTCGTAGTGAGATGGACTCGATTCTTTCTAATGGAACTTGGGAGCTATCTCGATCTACTATTCATTTGTAAATCAATTGGATGTAAGTGGGTGTTCAAGAAGAAGCTTAGACCCGATGGTACTATTGACAAGTACAAGGCTCGGCTTGTGGCAAAGGGTTATACTCTAATGGAGGGCGAGGATTTCTTTGATACTTACTCACCTGTTGCTAGAATGACCACTATTCGAGTACTACTTTCCTTGGCTGCCTCATATGGTACGATCATTCATCAAATGGATGTAAAGACGACTTTTTCTATATGGAGAGTTGGATGAGGAGATTTACATGGATCGGCCCGATGGATTTGTAGTAAAGGTGCGAGCAAAAGGTGTGCAAGCTATTGAAATCTTTGTATGGCTTGAAACAAGCATCTAAACAATGGCATGAGAAGTTTGACACTACGTTAACTAGTGCCGGTTATGTTGTTCAATGAAGTCGATAGGTGTGTGTATTATCGACATGGTGGGGGCAAATCATTTATATTATGCTTATATGTTGATGATATCTTAATTTTTGGTTCCAACATTGATGTGATCAATGAAGTCAAGTCTTTCTTGTCTAAGAGTTTTGACATGAAAGATCTAGGGAGGCCGATGTAATTCTAAACATCAAGCTAATTAAGGAAGAGAGTGGGATTACATTGTTGCAATCTCACTATGTTGAGAAGGTCCTGAACCGATTTGGTTTTATGGATAGAAAGCCTTCTCCAACACCTTATGATCCTAGTGTGACAATGCGGAAAGAATAAGAGAAATGCTAGATATCAATTGAGATACTCTCAGATAATTGGTTCACTTATGTATTTAGCTAACGCAACTAGACCGGATATCTTTTTTTTGTGTGAGCAAGTTGAGTAAGTACATGTCCAACCCGGGTGATGATCATTGGCATGTACTAGAGAGGGTCTTGTGCTATCTTAGAGGTACAATGAGTTATGGCATACACTATTCGGGTACCAGTTTGCTAGAGGGATATAGTGATGCTTAACCGGATTTCGATATTGATCAAATCTACGCTACTAGTGGGTATGTATTTACTCTTGGAGGTGGCGCGGTGTCATGGAGGTCTTGTAAACGAGACTATTTTGACTATGTCAACCATGGAAGCAGAACTTCTTCGCTTTAGAAACAAAGACATCGAAGAGGCGAGTGGGCTGCGTGAGCTCTTGTCCGACTTTAGGTGGTTGAAAAACCGGTGCACCGCTATCCTTATGAACTGTGATAATCAAGCGGTGATCACTAAAGTGAATAGTGCTAAGGATAATGCGAAGTCAACAAGACACGTTAAAAGACGTTTGAAGACTATCAGGAAGTTGAGAAACTCCAGGAGTAATAAGCGTGGCTTATGTCCAAACGGATAAAAACCCGCGCGGATCCCTTTACTAAAGGGCTATCACGTAATGTGATAGAAATTGCATCGAGGGAGATGGGTATGAGACCCATATGAGTTTACGATAGTAGTAACCCAACCTTTTTTGATCGGAGATCCCGTGACTAAGGATCCGGGAAAAACAAGCTATTGGTAAAGCGAGGAGAGTATATTAATAACCCTCTCTAAGTGAAGATGCAATAACTCTCAAATGCGTTGAGGCCTTTGTATGGCGGGTTGGCTAATGCCTTAATACAAAAAAAAAAAAAAAAAAAAAAATGGATGGCTAGATGTTTCTAATTATTGTGGGAATTTCTAAGATTTATTTTTTTTTTTCTAGTGCATCTGGTGAAAGTTAATGTGGAGCCTCCGTTGGAGCCTCGAATTAGTAATAGTAAGATCGGTGGTCTGTTAACATGACCGTAATTGTCCCCGTCGTCCAAGCCATTACGACGTCCCTATTAACATGCTACATTTACTAAAAATGTCACCGGCAGAGAGGGGGAAGGTCCGAGATTGCGGGCGGTGAGGTGGAAACACAAGTGTGCTCGATATAGAGATTCCCCGTGCGATATGACGATACATGGATATTGGGATAAGGATATCCATGATGCATGTTTCGTTGGGTGGATGGGATGTGTCTTTTTTTTTTTTTTGCTTGGTTGGGTGGTGTCGGGGTTCTATACCACGGCCACAGTAATCTGAGTGGCTCGTGTGGAGCTAGGATGACTTAGCTCAAGGGAAACAATACACAGGGCGTGTTGGAGTGGCCCCGAGACGTGCCACCTCGATAAGACAACCGAAAACACAAATACGAAAGTACAAACTGAAAATGGATATTAATATTCAAGCTTCTTCATATGCATGGATGAAAATTACCAGAACGGATAATAACTGGATATCTATTTCCACCACGCCTCGGGCAGGTGGCCACTAACCCGTGTCACGTTGGGCTTATCCTCTTTTATAGTCTTCTTCTCTTATACCGTATTCAATTGTTCTTCGAGTAGACTTGTATTTTTGCTTACTCGTACACAGTATACTAGTGATACAAAAACCGTGATCCATTCTAATGTGACTGTGTGGGTAGGGCCTGCATGTCCGGCAATGGCAGGCTCAATAATTCGTCTCGACCGGCCGAACGACGGAGCATGTGCTCATTTACCTTTCCGAGCCCACACACCTGTGTTGCAGTTTGGACGGTCCAATAATAATCAAACGTCGTACACATCGAACAGATGCATGTGGATCACGCGATCCAGCGTCTGAAAATGTATCACGCAGCATCTTCTTCCCATTATTTTTGGTTTCTCTCTCAGTATCTAAACTAACCGAGCTGGGTAACAATCTCTGCTCTGCACCTACAAATGTTGAAACGTCTCGATCCCTACTAACACGTCCGCGCCCAAAACGAATCATCTTTTACTCAGAGCTCACGCATCTACTCCGGATCCATGTGTTTTCCGGTTACTGAAATTTAATATTCATGTCATTGGAATAGAACTACCTGTATATGTCTTGCTCAGTCTTTCAACATAGAAGTATTTGTAGACAAAGTCATCCATGTAATTCGTCCACCGAGAGCCATTTATACAACCTAAAAGACACACACACAGCCCCCGCGTAGCTCCCCTCCAGGGGCGACTCGGGCGGCGCTCTCCCCTCGCCTCCAAACCTTCTTCCCCACGCTCCAATTCCCAGCCGTCGTCGGAGCTCGACGCTGGCTGCCGGCAGCGGGCAAGGATGGCGGCGGCTGGGTCTTCTCCCCGCTCCTGGCTCCCTACCCCTTCTCTTCCTGAGGCAAGTCTCGGAGGCGAGGTCGGTGTGCTTGGGGCGGCAGCCGGCGGACGGTTGCCTGCGTGCTGCGCCCAGATCCGGTGCCTTCTCAGCCGGATCTACTCCGCCAGCGCGCAAATCGGTGGTGTGGCGTCGGTGGCGCTGCAGGGTGAGGCAGCGGCGGCCCGGTGGTGGGGCGGTGACGCGGCGGCGCGGTGGTGCGGCGGCAGGGAGCTGCGCATGCGGTGATGCAGCGATGCGGTGGTGTGTGGGGGCGGCGGTGGTGGTGTGGTGGTGGAGCGTGAGGTGCAGCGGTGGTGGTGCTGGTGGTGGTGTCGGCGGCTGTGGTATTTTAGGTGCGGCGGTGGCTGAGGTGGTTGCGTCAGTGCGTGGAGGTGCGTGTCTTCAAGGCTCCCTGTTGTTTGTGTTGGATGTGGGCAAGCACCGGCGAAAGCCATGCTGGATCTGCCGGTAAGACAACGGTGGTGTCTTTGGGCGTCGTCTTCCTCCTTGGAGGCGTTGTCATGGTGTTTTCCCGATCTGTCCGGCTGCAGCGGGGTGTTGGCATTACCGTGGTGGCATGGCCGACAACAGCTTGTTTGGTTGAGAGTCGGTGACACCGAGGTGGTGTGGCCGTCTGTACCCAAGTAGGAGAACCAGTGGCGCCATGGTGGCGTGGCTTGAGGAACCGGGCTGCTTCTTGAAGGCGCGTTGTGGCGTTGGCAGCGAAGAGGAGCTCTCCCCGCCCTCCTTGTCCGCTTCTCGAGTTCTCTGGGTGAAAACCCTGTTCTGCGTGAACGAGCGATGGCGTCGTCTTCGGCATCGTGCCCTCCTTGGAGGAATCGCTTCATGAGACTCGGCGTGGTTTGTGGTTTGGTGGGGGTCTCTGGTGGTCTGCCAAGGTTGGTGGTGGTTGCAGGTGTTGGGGGTGGGGGTGGCGGCAGTGGTGGTGGATGCTCGCGCACGGCAAGGTGGTGTCAGCGAGTGGCAAGATGGTGAGGGGGCGGCGTGGTGGCGGTGGATGGGGACCTGTGGCGTTGGGGGCGGTCCTCGTCTATGCCGTCCCTCCCCTCTGGGCTTTGGCGGCGGCTGCGGTGCGGCACCTAGGCAGGCCGGATTTCGGCATGGTGCCTGGTTGGCGGTCGTGACGCAACTTCGGCTACTTGCGTGGCTGGCGCGTCGACGCTCTCCGGTGTGGCTTCAGCTGGGGTGTGGCAGCGGCATTGTCGTCCATCCGCCTGGTTTTTTAGTTGTGTTGTGGTTAGTTAGTTAATGGCGGCTCGTGTTGATGTCCCAATTCAACCGAGTGGGGCTTCTTGTTCATTTTTTGCCATCCAAGTTGTTTTGTAAGTGGAGTGGTAGCTGGAGTGTAACTCTCCCCTAAGTTGTACGGTTTGGGCCCAGTTTCCATTCAAAAACTGGGCGGGGCACTTGCCTTTTTTTCTTTATTCGTCTAATAAAAATCGCGGCAAAGCTTTTGCCGTCCCTTCGAAAAAACAAAGTCATCCATTTATAATACCTCTCTACTAAGCTTTTCAATGAAAGCTAGAGCGTGGCTTCAAAGTTTTCCGGTCACTTGCCAAGCCCTATAAGTACATGCCTTCACAGTTAACTACGAACGAAAAAAATCTGTTAGACTGTCACTTCTACTTTCTAGGTCCACAGATTAAGACATCATGGCGCTTAAGGGCTTTGGATTTTGCAATTTGCATTAAGCTCTTTGATGATATCAAGGATTAGTTTTTTTAGTCATGTTACTAGCAATCTTTGATCTCACAACAAATTCCTCAATGATCATACGTCTTATCTTATGCATTTCTACAACTTGATGTTCCACAACAAAAATCTGATGAACCACACCTAGCCAGTCTCTAGTTTAGTCACACTATCATGCACTGATTTTAGAAGCTCAGCTTGATAAGTAGGCATCAAGTCATAAGAATCATCCCACTTCCCATATATGATATCCATGTTATAGTCTCGTCGATCTGAAGATAGTCCAAAATAATTTTTATCTCTGTTGAAAAACAAAAACTACCACGTACTGATTTTTATCTCTGTTGAAGACAGAGTTTATCATAGCATGGTCTCTCTTTATTGGCCAAATTCCTATAAGCTGGATTATAAAAGGTGAAATGAGAGGTTCTTTGGATTCGTAACTTCTTCTGAAAGTTCACTTATAGCACTACATGGAGCAAAATACCAGAATACCCTTACAGAGGATGATTGGTTTGTGTTCGTGGTACAAATAGGGAAGGGTAGAATTGTCTATTAACATTAGAAGCTGGGTTGGATCAGCTTGGCAAATTGTACGAATTTGAACTCTCTAGATTTTATAAGCTGGTTCGAAATAGAAAGCTGGATTGTTTGGGTGCTCTTAGATTACACAATCTGGAGCAATCCAAACGGGGTCTGGGGGCAGTCTCAATAACTCGTCTCGACCTGCAGCTGGAAAGCGTTCATGTGCCGCTCATCCATCTTTCCGGCTACAATAAGTGTCATGTGCCAGGAAATAGGGTCGAGAATGACGGGCCCATGAGGCCCGAGGGGCGGCACGGCGCCGCCCGGCAAGCAAGGCGCCCCTCCGCCGCCGCCGCCTCCCTTCCGCGGATTCTTCTTGAAATTAATTAGAGAGTAAAGAAGGAAATTGATTAGGATTATCTTAGACTTTTTGGTGTGCAAGGGGATATTCTATCTATAAGAAAGACCCTTATTAGAAAAATAAATAGGATTGCTTGTAAAAAGGTATTCCAATCTATAAGGAAACCTTTTAGAGATTGTTTGCATTACAAGCCCCACTAGCCGGGCTATAAAAGTAAGGGGTCAGTAATCTTTCGGGATAACAAGCAATAAAGAAATTATTTCCCCCTCTCTCTCTTCTTCTAGCCGCCACGCCCGCCCCACGCGCGCCCGCCACGCCGCCGCGCCCCTACCGCCGCCGTTGCCCCCAAGGCCGCCGCCGTCGCCCGCCACCACCGCCGCCGCCACCGCCGCCACCACAAGCGCCAGCGCGCCGAGCCACGTGTCACGCCCGGTCGATCGACCGGTTTAGACACCGGTATCCGGAGGCCACTACGATCCACCCACCACCATGGACACCGAGACGAAGAAGATCTTCGACCGAGTTGGGGAATCGTTCTCCACCTTCACCGCCCGCCCGACACGCTCGCCGATCAAGTTCTTTGTCCTCTCCGGTATCGATCCAATGAGGCGAGATGAACCGCGCCGTTGAAGGAGGCCGAGATGGCCATGAAGACATGCATGGAGGACACGGCCACGCCTTCATCAAGGCGGACCCGGACGGAGGCAACAAAGACGCGAACGATCCGATCCCACAAAGAGTTGATCCGAGAAGATGCCGGCCGATTCTCGAGCTATAGCCGTCGCGGGGGGGGCGCCAAGACCGGCGGCGCATGCGCCGCCCCCCTCCCTCCCGCCCGAGCACTTTCCGTGGCCTCGCACCTCGCTGCACAAGCCGCCCTTCCCGACGCACGACGGCAAGGACGATCCCCTACCATGGCTGAACCGCGAACAATTCTTCAGGGGACAAGGTACGCCGACCATAGAGCAAGTTTGGTACGCCTCATATCATCTCACAGGAGGAGCACAAAGAAGGGTACATGAGATCGTCCCAGAGAAGGCGCCGACAGATTGGACGAAGCCGCCAAGACGTCAACGAACGCTGCCGCCGGCTACTAGGCGGGGAACCCATCGGGTGAACCGGGCATCGCCGAGGAAGACAGCACCGTGGATGAGTACACGGGAGTAGTTCTGGCGCCACGTGGCGCCGCGCAGACACCTCGACGACAAGTAGCAAGTGAACATCTACGCGGGGATGGGGGGAGCCGGCGAAGACGGACGCCGTGCCGCAGGATCCGAAGGACATGGAGATAGCCATGTCCCTCGCTAGGGGCGTCGGCGCCGCCGACCATCTCTACAACTCCGGCGAAGCCGACATAGTAGCGGGGCAAGGCACCCGCGCCTCTCCCCGCGGGCGACAACACTAACGGCGCCACCATCGTCCAACTGTTGCAACATCGACTCGACCGTTCAAGCGGGCCGACACTAGAGGAGATGAGCGAAACGACGCAAAGGCTAGCACGCGGCTTCAAGCGTGACGAGCCATTCACACGCAGCGGTCACAAGTGCAAGCACCTCTTCGACATCACGATCTTCAACGACTATAGCAACGACGGGGAGGGACGCCACCGCGGGCGGCGCCGCTAATGACGGCGCCGACCTCGGGGTCCTATTCGGGGACCCCAACTCTCCGTGACGTGGTGCACATTCTCTATACCTCGTCGGCATCATCTCAGGATGGCGTCCAAGATCGCGTCGACTTCGGGAGCGACGCACAACTACACATCGACCCTCGGTGGTGACCCGCAGCAGGGACTATAGACTTCGCCCCCAAGGCGTGTGTTGATCACCACTAGTACCGGCGCTACATCGACATGCCGAGCGGCCACCTTCGACGTACGCCAAGATCGATGTCGGCGTCTTCGACATCGACGCCTATGTCATGCACGCGGCAACGACGCCGACGCGTCATCCTTGGCATGCCCCGGCCGGGCAAGCCCGGAGGAGTGACATGGGACTTCACCACCAACGAGCCGCGACGGCCACGCCAGACGCTCACGCCGCCGGTCCTCCTCCACGCATTCGACACGGGCGCCTGCGGACTCGGCTTGCTCGGGTCCGGCAAGATTCGTGGGGATTCTGAGCTTCCCTCCAGCCGGGAAATGTCAACGGCATGCAACCGCCTTTGAGCTCTACGACACGCCGGTGAGTCTTGCATGCCTACGGCAGCGACCGGGAGGACCAAAGACCTACCACGGACGCCCCTCGATGTCACTACGGCGCCGCCGCACCCGCCGACGCTGGAGGACGGCCTCTTACTCTTTGGCGGCCGCTTCTACCTTCCGGCTTCCTCATCGCTACTACCGGACTTTGGAAGCTCTACCGAGGAGGAGTTGAAGGGGCCGAACTTCCGCCCTGGCGCCACACGACACCGCCGACACTGGCGCCAACCGCCATCCTATTGGGCGGCATCCGCGGAGGCGCCACCACGTCGGCCCGGCTCGAGTCGTCTTCCTCGATGGCATGGACCGCCTCTTCCTCACCATCGACAACGTCCACATCGGCTATGATGCGGAACGGGTACACACCGGCTATCCCCGTCCATGTTCGACGTCGGCTCCTTCATGTACGATGCGATCTTTGAATTTGGTCGCAACACCTCCTACTCGGCCGCGACATCACTATTTGGCGCCCGCCCCTCTTCATCATTGCTCCGCCCAACGAGCGCTTCGTTCGGGGAGAGCCCGCCTCGCGACATGGTGCATCAACACCTTGAGGCGGGGAGTTCCACAGAGCTCTTGCTCGAGGCTCGTCGTGACGGCGTCACACGAGGATGCGCCGGGTCCACCGGTACATCTACCACGGCTACATCGGGAACCTCCACTACCTCTTGGAATTCGCACCATTGGGAACCCGGGAGAACATGATCCTCAAGAACCCGGTGCATGGAAAGGCGATTCGCGCAGTCGAGCTCATCATCCCGGTGTACGAGATCTTTCCCCGGTGTGACCGAATGAACATTCATCCAGCGAGCGGGCGCCGGCCGGAGAAGGGGGAAGGGGGGAGATGTCATGTGCCGTGAAATAGGGCCCTAATGACAGCCCACGAGGCCCGAGGGGGCGGACACGGCGCCGCCAGGGAACAGCCGCGCCGCCGCCGCCCGCCTCCCTTCCGCGGATTCTTTGGAAATTAATTAGAGAATAAAGAAGGAAATTGATTAGGATTATCTTAGGCTTTTGGTGTGTAAGGGGATATTCCATCTATAAGGAAGACCCTTATTAGGACAATAAATAGGATTGCTTGTAAAAATGTATTCCAATCTATAAGGAAATCTTTTAGAGAGATTGCTTTGCGTTACAAGTCCCACTAGTCGGGCTATAAAAGTAAAGGATCAGAATCTTTCGGGGTAACAAGCAATAAAGAAATTATTTCCCCTCTCTCTTCTTCTACCGCCGCCGCCCCACCTTGTAGCGCGCGCCACCGTCGCCCCCAAGGCGCCGCTGCCGTCACCCCCACCACCACCGCGTCGCCGCCACCGCCGCCACCGCAGCGCCGGGCGCGCCGGGCCACGTGTCACGCCAGATCGATCTGGTTTGTGACAACAAGGCAGGGGCGTCTGCCACACGGCGTGCGAGCCCAAGTGGATTGTCATTGTACGCCTCGAAAAGACGACTCATCAGATCACATGCATGGGTCTGCATCACCGCGACGGTACATCTGCAGGCATTTCAGGCATACATATGGCCACTGGACCCCGGAAAACCACATCACAGACGTGGGTTGAGCATAATCCGAGACGCGGAAAATCCACCGGATGAACTATTAATCCACTATATAATATGCATCTTAACTACCCAAAACCAGCCATTACAGTAGATTTTAATATTTCCACCCTTCTATCTCTCCTTCGTCCCACCGTACAGACCATGACGACTGATTTGCTAGATCAACATGTTGAACATTTCTCCAACATTTCACCTTGGATTCTTTGCAGCATATTTCACCCCGTGAATGTACCAACATGGCAGGCTCAATAATTCGCTCTTGGTGGTGTGCCACAGTGCTGCCGTTCCATCTTGCATTGTAGGCTAAACGAGCACAGATCAAAAAGCACTGCAAAGCCTACAGTAGCTGTTACCCGGTGCCAGTCATCTTGAATAGCCCTCGCCCACCATTTATGTTTTATCCCGTGCTTTTTTTCTTTGTTCAGGTAATATATATGCAAATTTCTTTTATAATGGTAGGGGAAGTACCATTGGTATTTTTAGGTTTACATATTTGTACTGGACATTTAATTAAGAAAGATCAGTAGTTACAAAACCTAGCTAAATTGTATTCGTGAAGTTCCTCACCCTACACCACTCTCGATTCCTATTCAAAATGGCCGACATATCAGAAATGGATGCAAAATGGATATTCATATTCGAGACCTTTTAATATGCAGCTATATATACTACGGATGACTGATAATAGAAAATGGACCCTCCGGACCCCCCCCTCCCTTCCATCCCGTTGGCGACGGCGCCGCCACCGACCCGCTGCCACCGGGCGCTGCTCCCGGCCACCTTCCTACCCAGCCCTAACCCGGATCCGAGCTCCCCTCGAGCTGATCTATCCATCCATGGTATGCCGGTGGGGGCGCCTCGCGCTTCGTGATGCGCACGACACCTTGAAGACTTCCCGGCTCGCCAGAGCAACTACAGCTCCCGGGACTCGCTCTCGTGCGCTGGGCGGCGCGGGGGGCGTGAGGCACGGGCAAGGCCGCCGCATAGGCGCGCGCGCCGCGGCCAATGTGGTGGGCACGCCGCCGCCATCGGGATGGGTGCGCCGCCGAGCCGGGTGACCATGCCGGAGTCGGGCCTCGCCCACTTCGCCGACCGTAACATCGACGACGAGGGCGCGCCGGGTCCGGGGCCTTGGCGGCAACACCACCTGCTCGCCCGGCCGGCCCCGGCCGTGGGCCTCGTGAGCCGGGCGAGCTACAAGACGACGCCGGTGCCGCCGTCGACACGGCCGACGACTTGGAGGAGGGTGAGGTCGCGGCGGCAACGCCCCCCCCAGATGCCACCCCCCGCCGTCGCTGTCACCCCCCTTCCAGATCGCTTCCACTACCGCGACCACCGCTTTGGTGCCGGCCGATCGCTACCCCAACGCCGTCGCCCGCCCTCGACGCCGGAGAGGGTGCGATTGAGGATGTCGGCGATGAAGAGGACGTGTGTAGGGTCATGGGAGAGGTCTGCTCGGGCAACCGCTTGTCATCCTCCCTCTCCCCGCATGCTCCCCCCTTCTTCCCCGACCATCGGTCATCGGGCAGGGGCAAGTTCCAATGCTGGGAAGACAATCCTCACGCGTCCAAATGGCGACGAGCTCGCCCACGCCACTCGCCCGTCGCACTGGATGCCGCCCGCAGCTATCCGAGACCACCTCTCCTTTGACGGCAGGGGTGTGCGCAGAGGTGGAGGGCACACGCCTTGCTCCCGCTAGGAAGTGGCGGCATCATCGTCGGAGGCGCAGCGCGCCCGCTGCAGCTGCACGGCGGGTTCCTGCGACGACATCTCCTTGGTCCACGGCCCGGTGCCAAGCATCTATGGCGCACCTCGCTTGGGCCCGCGGGCCACGCCCCCACTACCCGATGTTGACGCCGATGGCTTCCGAATCGTCGTTCGTCGTCGCCAACGGCGCAACCCGGCAATTACCACCAAGACATCGCCGCCTGGCCCCACCGAGCCGATGGGCCTTTGCTTTCAACCGCATGCGCGTGTGACCACATCGCCTTCAGTGCCACTCCCGCCACGCTGTCTTCGTTGTTGGGGTTCCGCCACGGGCGGGGGTGTGCATGTGGGGTCGCGCACACCGGAGTGCAAGCAAGACCCTTCACCGCGTGGCCGTCCTCAACGGGCCAAGAACAAGGAAGCTGCAGTCCCTCCCATAGTGCCGCCGCGCCGGGCTATGTCATCGCCCGGGGGCTCCGGTACCGCCCACGCCGCCGCGCCACGTTTCGAGGGGAGGCCAAGTTCGACGCTTTCAGCGCCACCATGGACCCACTAGCGCTTCTACCGGGCGAGGGTGTGGACCCCCGCGATATGGGTCGACCCGATGCTCGATGAGCTCGTAGCCTCCTCCTTATTGTCGCATGCCCTTGTGTGCCCTCTTTGAGGACCGGTCGGAGACGGTCGATCCTCCTTCGCCGCCGCATGTGGTGCGCTTAGCCGCGGATGTTTATGTGCCCGAGCCGGCGGTGTGGTTGCCGGGACGGGGGGAACCAACACTCCCTCCGCTTCCACCTCGCCCGCAGCCACCATGGACGACGCCAAGCACCGCCGACGCAACCCCTCGGTTGACGCCCGCCGCCCGCGGCCGCCGCCCCGACGCCGGTGTCATCCGCTCGGCCGGAGGCGGATGTCTGCCGGCATTCGCAACTCCCCTATTGAACCAAAGGTAAGGCGCTCCAAAAACTCCGGTTTCGCCACGGCGCAGCGGAGATCTTGCGCCTAAGCCCTCGGAGCCCAACGCGACACCCGTGAGCAAAGGTTCTCTGCGGAAGCTCGGAGTCTATGTTGACGGCTACCGTGCTTGGGGTGACATTGTGACCCAGTTCAATGTGGCTTTGAAGGGGGGACATGACGGTGCGCAAGTAGGAGCGCATGAATAAGTTGTTGGTGGGTGGTTTTGATGTGACCATGTTGGACCTCAACCTTACCGGGTTTGGAGGAGGAGCTAGCGCGCCTTAGTGCTTTGCTTGGTCCACGCAGCGGACTGTCGCAAGTTTGCTACAATGTAATCTCGATACTTTAGTTCCAGCAGTTGGTAGGTTGTTGGATGGTAACCCGGGTTACCATTCATGTTGGTTTGTATTCGTAAAAACTCTTTCTCGCTTAATGAAAACGTGTTTCGACGTGATCTCGAAAAAAAAAAAAATACTACGGATGACTGGATTCCTATTTGCACTCTCTCTTTTTATGAAACTTATTTGCACTATCTAGCTAGTAGGTCACAACTCACAACTTGTATTTTTTTATGAAACCTATTTGCACTAATCTTTCATATACACCAGTGAAAGTGATACTTCCATTCTAACGATCGACGTTGTAGTTGATCCTGCTTACTGATTGTCCGGCAACGGCAGGCTCAATAATTAGTATGAACCAGCCGCTGGACGGTGCATGCATGTGCTTGTGTACGTGCAAGCACTGACTTTCAGGTCGTGACTGTAGCATTTCAGCCCGTGATTGTACAGAAAGCTGCAGGCTTAACGCTCAATAGTTTGCATTGGCTGTGTGCTACACTATTACTAGGCCACTAGGGGCCATTGCTGCCGTGTCCATCTTTTTTTGGTGAAAGCATGAGCACGAGCCAAGAGCAGTGAGCAGGCCTAGCACTAGGCAGCGTCAGGCATCTTGAATAATCCTCGTCCATCTTTTATCCTGTACTTGATTTTTTTTTCTTTGTTGAGCTGATATGCATTTTGTTATGCTATTGTTTGACTATAAAAATATTGTAAAGTACTCTTTTTATACAAATTGTTAATTATATACTCTCTATTTGCATGCATGTCTTTTAGGTTTCCTTCTCAATTTAAACTTTTGGATTTTGTAACTTAAGTCAACATGTGGACAAAAGTCTTTGGCGACTTGTTTCATGGACAAGAGGTCATCCATTTGTACCTCTCTACTACTAATAAGATTTGCAATGGAAGCTACAGCATGCATGGCTGCAAGGTTTTCTAGTCACTTGCCAAAGCCCTATAAGTAACATGTCTTCACTTCGATGTTAACTGCATGCTTAAATCTGTTGACTGCCACTCCTGCATTTCTAGGCCCACAAATTAAGACATCATGGTGCTTAAGGGCCTTCTATTTTGCATTTAACTCTTTGAGGATATCAAGGCAAATTTCTCGATGATCATATGTCTTGTCATGTATTTCCACAACTTGAGATGTTCCACAACAAAGAATTTAGTGAAACTCAAGTGAACATTGAGCTCTTCATTATCTAGTTTAGTGACAAATCTTGCACTGATATAAGGCATCAAGTCACAACAACCATCCCACTTCGTTTGAAGATAATCCCAAATACAACATGATGTCCAATCCTATAGTCTCGTTTGAAGATAGCCCCAAATAATTTTCAGTTCAGTTGAAAAAAAGTACGATGTCGTACTACCCGTGGACTAGTCTATAAGATAGAGTTTATCACAACATCATCTCCCTTTATTGGCTAGTAATTAGTCACACCAATGCATGTGGTGTCACTATAGTAACTTTTGCCCCCACTAAAAGTTTTAATTAGTTCGTAAACATTTGGTTTGGACACCCTTTTGAAAATTGAAATATTCGGTTTCCTGGTATAAACTTAAAAAAATCCCCTCCACAGCCCTCCTATAAGAAGGCCTCCAGCCTCAAACAAATATCCGTAGGAAGGAAAATCCAAGCAAAAAAACTTTGCATTGTGGCCTGTTCTGTTCTTTGCTAGGAGAAAGAAAGACGAGGCCTCAGGTGATACTTGGCGTCACTCTGGCTGTTCTCACCGTCCTCGCAGCTGAAATGCCGCTCGGCAAAGGTGACGAGCCAGAATCCTGTTGCGTGCATGCCCTCTAAACTCTCTCCAGGATCATCACTTAGTATACGTTATTGATGCATGCACACTCTAATCAAAATTTTGACTCAACTACTTGCTGTTTTTGTGGCCACAGGGGACAAAGAGGAAGCTGGAGCGGCCGTCGCCGGAGACGCTGCCGGCGCGAGCTCGTGGCCGTGCTGCGACGACTGCAATTATTGCCTCAGGATGAACCCACCGAAGTGCCGGTGCGATGACATTTCGCTGCACGGGTGCCGCCCGGAGTGCAAGAAGTGCGTCAGGTACACACTCACAGCCGAAGACGATGGCATCGAGATGCCGGCCACCTCCACCGCAGGCCGTCCCGGCCCCGTCCGCACCTACCGCTGCGAGGACCTGCTCACAAACTTCTGCGAGCGCCGCTGCACGCCAGCGCCGGCGGCAGTGTTCCTGGGTGAGGCCTTCTGATGACATCGGATGCCAGTCGACTCTGCTTTTCTTGAGCTTCGTCAGAGAAGAATAAATAAATGTTGCTTTTGTTCGTCGTCAGTTTTAGTACAGTAGTGTTTATGAATAAAGAGCCATGCAAGCATGATGCATGCGGTGCTCAAATCACTGCCGTTGGTTTGTTTTCAGTTACCATCTGCTAGAGTTCGTGAGGAGCTTTTAGTATGTTCCTCTGCTTGCTTGTGTACCGTGTTGTGTGTTTGCTTGCAATCGTCATGATTCATGAGAGTGGCCTGGTTACATCACTACTGCTGCTAGAGTTCGTGAAGTGCTTGCAGTCGACATGTTCAGTTGTTCTGTTCTATTGCTCAAAATGCATCATTTAAATTTTATTTTCGTACGTACATCACTCACAAATACTCAACGGTGATATTTGTTTTTTTTGAATTTAGTATCATCACCAATTTACATATTGTTAAGAACTTGTTTCATGTTTAAATACCATATAAATAAATATGTTTAAATACCCGGAGTGCAAAATAGCCTTTTCAAGGTAGACTTAACAGCACACTAACTGAGCGTGGACAGAAATGGCAGTGAAAGAAATGCAAATTTGACACGATGGCACCGCAGTGAAGTTGGTAATTTGGATGTCACTGCAATGGAAGAATTTTTGTGCCTGCTCTGCTTATGTCTTGATGTCCGGCCTTCAGACCCATTTTGATAGATCCTATAATGTGAATTTGCTTATCACCGGAGGCTCAAGAATTTGTTTATCACCGGATTCTGCCAGAGGTGCAGGGCGCCGATATATATGCGCTTTGATCGTCTTGACTACTCGGTGCAGGCAATTCTTCTGTTCCTATTATTAATACCTTGGTTAAAAACTTGAAATGCAACCTGCTTCTGAAAATAGAGTTTTTTTTTTTTTTGAAAGCGAGCTTAGCTCGTACTTCATACACGACTTGTAAGCATCTCATGGCGAGTTGCCACAGAGTTGTTACAAGTTGACACACTAACATAAGGCACCGGCTTTAACGGTGGAGCGGGATAGATGTAAACTAATAAGAAATAAATGCGCTACAGGTAAGCAGAAGCCCGACGGGAGCACGCTCACAGGCGCTCAAGTGTCTTCGCCCAGCGTTGGCTGCGCATCGGCAAGGCCTCCTGGATAACGGCCCGCTTGTGCGGTGGGAGGACGTCATCAACGAAGTGACTACGAAACCTCTGTGCAATGGCGGGATCCGGGGTGGCCGACGGAGCACCTGACTGGTGGCCCTCCCACTTGTCTAGAAGCACACGACGCGCCTGCCGCTTGGGTTGGGGGTCGCGGAAGACGGACTTCGCTGCGAGGCGGTCACTGCGCCTTGGAACGTGGTCCTCAGCGATCGTCTTGGCGCGCACGCCTTGGGCGGAGGAGTCTTGATCAGCGGCCGCTCGAGGGGTAGCGTGAGGGATGCGATGAAAGTCGTAACGCCTGCCTCGGATGGCGGCCCCGACCTCACCACGGTGGCGACGGCGGCGATGAGTGACGTAGGCGGCGTATGAGGAGCGGTGACAGAGAGAGCCGGTGGCGGCGAGGGGAGGCGTGTTTCAACGTAGCAGCGACAACGGTGGGCGCTATGGGTTGGCTGCCCCGACCATCCGGGCGCTGGCAGGATAACTAGCGTCGGGTCGGCCCCGTCGGGCGGCGCGTCGAGGAAGGTGACGAGGGTCGAACCCGCAGCGTGGGCCACACAGCCCGTCGCCTCCGCCTCCGGTGCCGCAGCACCTGCGAAGTTGAGTTCGACCATACGCTTGCCGCGATGGTGGCTCCAAATGTCTTTGCTTTGGAGACCACCGCGGTCGTCGGTCGCGTGACGAGGGAGGCCACGAGCTCATCCAGCATTGGGTCCACCCAGGTAGGAGGCCCCGCACCAACGCGCGGCTCGAGCACGAGCGGTTTGGCGGGCGAGCCGCGCGCGTTGCCAGCGTCAATGTTGACCACCAACGATGGCGTCGTGGACGGGCGGACCCTCCAGTCGAGGGCAAGACTGACGCCGAAGGAGCCGAACATAGGATTTGGCCGACGAGGAAAGTGGCCCGCCCGGCCCCCGAGCATCCAGGCCACCGCCACGGACGTCGACGTCGCGCGGTGTCGGGCACCGTGTCGAGGCTCCTCGGTGTGGCATAGAGGCTGCGCACAATCCGAGGAGGGATATTGTAGCGGGCGTTGATGAGCATGCTTGCAACTCCTTGCTCCATGTCGCGTGGTGAGGCAAAAGAGGCAGCGGGACCGGTAGGAGCAACGGGCGGCGACATGATCCCCGGGCGAGGCAACGTAAGTAGAGCCCGACAAGGGGACGGTGGCACGTGCCGGCGATGAGGATTGGGCGTGGTGTGCCGGCGGCCACGCCCGCACCTCTGAACAAGTGTGAAGCCGTCGGCGTCGAGAAGGGCGGCTCGCGATGATCGCGGCAGAGGGCCCGTTCTCCGACGATAGCCCAGAACCGAACTGATGATGGCGGCGATGGCGGCCACCATGCGACAGCTCGAAGGTTGTGGTGTAGCCGTTGGTGTACTGAGGAACGCGTGTGGCTGGCTGTCATCCGAGGCGCTGGGGTGCGGGCACCCTAACAGATGGGCGAGGAGGCACCACAGGAGGGCCGACGGCGTCTGTCGTCTTCGTCCGACGATGAGGACGGCGCCGCTGTGCATGGAGCGATCGGGCCCGGCGCCCGGGAGGCCGTTGCCCGGGGTGCCAACCATGTCTTGGCCGGGAGCGACACCCCTGCTCCCGGAGCTAGGAGGCTCGACCGACCGAGACGGGCGGCGAGGGCGGGTCTGGTGACGTCAAGTGCCGTGCCGAGACCCGTTGTGAGTCCAGTGGCGCCACCCACAACCGCCCGACGGCGAGACGTAGCACGGGAAGGCTCGTAGTCGACCTCATCCCCAGAGTCGAAGTCCTCAACGAGGACCTCCCCCATCGCTCCGCCTTACCCGCCGGCGGAGGGCATAAAAGGGTCGGCGTCGGGGGAGAGGCCGTGGCCCCTAAAGCAGCCGGAGTCGACGGCCGCCGTCGCCGACAGCCCGCACGGGTGGCTGCGGTGGAGGGAGACGGCGACGAGCATGGTGCGGAAGGGCGCACAAGGACGACATCGGGCAGTGGCCGACCCAACGAGGCGGCGAGGTCGGGGAGGTGGCCAGAAGACGTCGGCGTCGGGTCTCCCACCCTAGCCCCAGAAGAGAGGTCGGCGTGCGGGCCCCGGGCCGCCCGCAACGGAGCGGGGGGGAGGAGAGTGCCGCAGCGGGAGGCTCGACCCGGCCGCGCTTGCGGCCCCGACGGCGGCGGCAGCGGCGCTGCGTGGAGTTGACGGCGGTTGCGACTTGCGCCGGCGAGAGGCGGCGGCGGATCCCGAGCGGTGGCGCCGCGAGGCATCCACGATGCGCTCAGGGATGGGGAAGAGTCCTCCCGAGCCTAAGCGGCACTCGCACCGGCAGCGAGGCGAGACGTACCCCGGCGTGTGGAGCTCGGTGTGGGGTCCCGGATCTATTGCTGGAGGTGGAGGAGGAGCTAGGTGCAGCGGGTGGCGACCGGGCGGGGGGGTGGCGCACGGACGGGGCGTCAGGCGTCGCCCCCATCGGGGAGCTCCCAACGGTGACCCAACAGTGACAGGAACCGTCAGATCTAGAACTACTCTGAAAACAGAGTAGTTTCGTTTCTGAAACAGAAGCAGAATGGATGGAATATCATGGAACGCACAATAATTTCATCCTCGTTGTATGCACAGTTGCAGACTGATAACTTGCATATATTGTCAGATAAGGATATATGGCTGGGTGTAACATGAAACTTGTTATCATGCAAGGACAAGTCCAGAAGCGAAACAGCAATGTTTAACTTCCAGAAAACAAATACAGTACCTGTTTCCTTTCATTTATTCATACTAGGAGTACATGAGCATCACGTGCAGCGCATTATGTGTCAGATATGTAGTACAAGAAATTGATAACACGGGGGTAAACATTAATACGTGCTGAGGCCAGACTTCATTATAACACTCAAATTAAGGAGACATCTTTTTGGACCATCCAAACGTATACTCCCACAAATAAGCATGTTGTTGACAAAGGCTCCATGAATACCTCGAATCTGGTCACTGCTTCCATTCACCACAACTTGTGCTACAATATAAAGATTGCAGGATCCCATTTCAGCACTACTTCTGGTAACGCCGCATCAGTTGATCTCAACACCAAGGGATAGCATACTTCCAAGATTTTGGATCCCTCAGTTTTGGCCCTGGAAATGGAAAATGGTGTAAGAATCTCGAACGTTAAATGCTGCTTCAAATTTACATGGTGTAGATTTGCAGCATAGAGGGCAAGCAATGTGATTTGAAAGAAAGGATGGAAAACGGACATTGAAAGGTCATACCTTCACCTGGGATGCTTGAATGAGCATACAATATGTCTTTATATTCCAGGCTGTCGAGCCGCTGCTGATGGCGTTTATAAAGTGGCTTCAGATCTATGGCAGGGCAATGATCGATGGTAAGTCCCTGAAGAGCAGAGTAACTCCCAAGAACACCAGGTAAGGACGCAAGGCATCGGCAGCAGCGAAGTGACAGTGCTTCTAATGATGGCAGGTCTCCCAACGAATTCAGCAAACACAACTTACTACACCCATTAATGTATAATGTCTCGAGTGCATCCAGTTGTCCTGACAAGGAACAGAGCTTGCTACACTGGGAGAAGTACAAATTCTTTAGGGACGATGGTAAATTTGGAAGCGTTACCAGGTCACGACAATCAAATATATCTAGATTTTCTAGGCATGGACGAGGACGGCGATCCATTGTTGATCGTGATTCCTCAAGCATACTGGTAGATGCAAGGCCACGACAGTATTCCATGGATACGGACGTCTCAAGTTGTTCCTCTTTTCCCCACAGAAACTCAAATCTCGGGCAATTCCAAATAACAATCATTCTGAGAGATGGGGGGAGAATGAAGAGCTCTGCCAAGCTTTCACAATTATTTATGAATATACTGTATAGCTGTGGCAGGACTTGACCCATTGTTTCTGTAGGTGCACCACCTTTCACCTGTGTCGACCCTATTAATTTGTTACAACGATAAATCTGCAAGTTCTTCAAGGATACCAAGCATTCAAATACTTTTTCCGGCCAGTAGATTAGCACATCACAGTTTCCAATCATCAAATACACAAGTTGTTCAAACCATTTCCAAACCCCAAATGTTGGCTGTGATGGACTTGAAAAGAAAAAAGTTGGAACCCTGCAATCGGAGTTCTGACAGAGATGACACATGGTTCTGATCCATCTGAGGTGGTTTTGCTTGTGTGTCATGGATAAACAGTTCTAGCTCGGATAGTGAGGACAAATGCCTCGGTTTCATTACTGCAAAGGAGAGCAGAGCCTTGCCTTCATCCAACCTTAAGACCTTAAGCTTTGGTGCTTCAGGGAAGCTAGTCAACTTCGGACAGTTTTTAATATCAACCTCCTTAAGTACAGGAAAAAATTAGTTCATCTTCCTTCCCTTCTGTTGCCACCCATCTCTCCAAGCTCTTCATGTCATGTAACCGGAGTTCCTTCAGTTTTGGAAATGCTGCGGATGCCAAGCTTTGTAATTTGTATAACTTCTCCAAGTAAAGAACTTGAAGAGATTTGAAATGACAAAATTCAGGAAATTCCTCACACAACATAAAACCAAGCAGCTGAAGCTCAGTCAAATTTTGCAACAGACTATGATTGGTTACCCATGATGGTAAACTGGTGCCCTTGTAGTTAACTATCACTAGCAACTGTAGACCATCAGGAGGATTAAGGGCATCTAAGACATTTTTATGACAATCTGGTTTAGCAGGGGCATCATCATTCCATTTGAAACTTAAGTGTGTGAGTTTCTCTTTATTTCCAAGACTGGCTTCTTTTGCATGTGTTTCTGTTACATTTTCCAAACCACTTAACTCTAACTCTCCACCAAGGTTTAAATTTCGAAGTTCATCAATATTACTGCAGCCTGAGCTAGCACCGACACCAAAATATGATAGAGTCTGTAGAGAAGTGACCTGTCCAAGTCCTGGAGGCATGCAAGTCAATAATTTGCATCCATTAGTAAAGAGGTGCCGGAGGCTTGCCATATACTTCATACCGTTTGGAAGCTGACAAAGTTCTTTGCAATGAGAAAGGTTCAGTGTCTGTAAATTATACATCATGCTTATATCTTCAGGAAGTTTCTTCAGCCCTCGATTTCCTGACAGATTAAGATACCTTAGGTGCTGTATGTGTCCGGGAAGGTGTATCTGTCCTGGAAGGTGTGTATCAACAGAAAGGTGTAGTGCTCGCAGTGAAGTGTACTTTGATATATCAAAGTCATTATAATCTTCAAAAAACAAAGTCTGGAGTATTGGAGACTGTTTCTTCAAAAATTCATCCAATAGAGATGCATCATGATGTCTGGTCGACCCAAGTACCCCTGTGGCATAATCCGACAAGAAGACATGGCGAGCAGGATTTGGTAACAACTTCTTAATGCTTGGCTTATCTACTATAGTGGCACATTATTTCCCCATGACAGATAGAGCAACATCGTGCATAAGATCATGTATATTGCATATGGTTCGCTTACGAAGAGACAACCTTGTCCCAGAGATGCGATGAATTGGGAGAGTTTGCCTGACATCTTGAAAGAATGACCTCCAAGTAAGCTCCTTGAAAATTTGTGCTGCTACTTTTTCTGGTTGGGCGTCATCTTGCACAGGTATAAAGTCATGTGCCATCCACAGCTGAATCAAGATATCTACATTGATCTCGTAATCTTTGGGAAATAAAGCACAAAATGCAAAGCACTGCTTCATATGTGATGGTAGGTCATCAAAACTGAGCTTGAGTATTGGTAAAATTCCACTTGTCTCATTACATATGTTACTTTTGGCCAACGTATGTTTCCACTCGTTCATGCTAGTCTTGTTACTCAAAATGGAGCCAAAGGCTTTGGCAGCCAAAGGAGAACCAGCACACCGATCAACAATCCTACTGAAAATGCGATCCAGCTCATCACCATTTGGATTTTGCAAGCTAAATGCTCTGCTCTGGACAATTTCCCTCAAATGTTTGTCACTCAGCTTCTCAATGTTGTGGGCTTCATTTACGCCCATGGCCATGATTTCAGCCACTTTTGAATCACGAGTTGTTGTCAATACTGCACTGCCCTTGCCACCCTGCTTTAGGCAGGTCATTAGTTTTCCCCACTTATCAGCATCCCGATTCCATACATCATCTAAAACAATGAGGTACCTTTTTTCCACTTATCATACTCTGAAGATCGCGCAATGCTTTTTCACGACCTTGCTCATTGGTCTCACAGATATTGCAAGCAATGGTGCCAATGTCAAAATCATCTGACACACAGCACCACCTCCTAAGCTCAAAACACTTCACAATTTCAGGGTCATTGTAAATGAGTTGAACAAAGGTGGTCTTGCCCATCCCGCCCGGTCCAACAATTGGAAGGACCATGAGATTCATGTTGCTACTAGCTTGATCAAGCAGCATCCCCACGATTTTATTCTTCTCCTGATCTCTAGATCTGCTAACAATATCCCTGTTGGAGTCAATGATTATGGAATCCGTTTGTCGCCACTGCCTTGAGGGTTGTGCTAGCTGCAGGTGTCTGAAATCAAACTTATTCATCTCAGTGACCAGGCCGTCGATGGTCTGCACAATCCTGCGTAGCTTCTTGCCCATCCTGTAGCGGAACACAATCGGGTTACGAGCTGGGACCAGGAGCCTTGCAATCTCAGTTCCACGCTTGCCGTGCTGGCCCTTCTTCTTGGCTTCTCGCCGAAGTGCCTCATACTTGAACTCATCAAAGACGTCATTGGCCTCATAGGACGCTGTCTTGAGGTCTGAGCCAAACTGCTACATCAGGCCGGGAGGCCCCTTTCTCCTCTGCATCCTGGATGATGTACAGGATTGTTGGCAGGATGTGCTCTAGGATCTTGCGCTGCTCCTCCATGCCTTCCATGACCTTGTACTGCTCGAGCAGGTAGCTGGATGCCTTCTCCTTCAGCATAGAGACCAGTGGCCCAATCAGCAACTTGGCCATTGTATATGTTGCTCTCACAAAACACAAGAACACGAGCAGATCAGCAGGCCTCCTTGATCTCCTCCTGATGCAACCAGAAGATTTAATACAAAATTTATTCTCCAAACAAGTCACAAATTCCAAGCCAAAAAAAAAAAAAGAGCAGAGACAAGAAGCGGATGCACGAACCAGTGAGTAATATGTGTTTGTACAAATTGCTTCAAGAAAATCAGCTGCTGAACCAGCTCGATTCCGACAGCTCTGATGGAGGGATCATCATATCACTGAGGAGCCCATTGATCACCAACTCGATAGAACTTTCTTCTGATTGCAGCAGATACACAAATACAGAGAAGATGGGCAGCTAGCAATCCGACAGAAAAGTGGTTGTGTTTGGGAGCAATCCTAGCGATTTCACCAGGACAAACACACGATGCACACACGGGTTCTTATTCCTGGCTGATGTGTCCTCCTCTATCCCCCCTCCTGCATGCAAATCACAAATACATCCGTCAACTCGATTGAATAGATAATTTATTCTCCCAACAAGTCACAAATTCCGAGAAAAAAAAGTGCAGATGACATAAGCAGATGGACGAACCAGTGAGTAGTACGTGTTTGTACGGTTTACTTCAAAAAAATCAGCTGCTGCGCCACCTGGGTTCCAACATTTCTAGAGGGATCATGGTATCACTGGTGAACCCATCATACACCCACACGATCGATCTTTCTTCTTATTCCAATAGACACAGAAATGCAGAGGAGGATGAGCAGCTAGCACTCTGACAGAAGTGATTGTTTTCGGAGCGACTCTAAGGATTTCACAAGAGAGAAACACACGATTTACTCTTGTCTCCAAGGTGCTTGTTTTGCTCAGTTGCTTGGCTCAATTATTTGGACTAACTGGTTAGGTGCCATATCATAGATGGGGGACCCAACCAACTACAAGTAATAAGTACGTGATGCTGCTGATAGTGTGAACTAGCACTGCTTCCACAATTCCACTGTTCCACAACCAACCACAGGCCAGGCAGAGAACACGGAGAAATTGAATTCTAGATGGGGATCGATCGCGAACCTTTACCTGCCACCTGTGTACGGCTCCCACAGGTTCCTGTCTGATGCACTGATTGTCTGATGCCAGCACAATGACCTACCGTGGACAGATCTGATTGTCATTAGATGGTTTCTTCCAGCTGTACAGTGGTCATCAGCACAGCTTGTGTTGGTCGCACAGAAATGAAGCCATCATCGCCCACAAGTTTGTACAAGACCAGCTTCCCCAACCCTTTCATAGTCCCCTCATGGCCATTGCCTGCCCCTCATGGCCATTTCATAGGCCCCTCAAGTAATAAGTACGTTCACAGTTGCTCGCAGAAATGTAGCCAACATAGGTATCTATCAGAGGTGACTTCTCTAAGAATGATGACTCCCTAATCTAATGAAACAACTGTACGCATACACTGGATGGAACTGGGAGAAGAGCGTGTAAACTACGAATTCATATTCCAGATTTTACAGACAACATATGTAGACAAACCAGATATTTTTACCACTGGTTTCAAAAGTATTTTTGTATTTTTCTATAAAAAAACTAAAACTGATTAGTTTTCTAATAATTCATAACCACTTCATTTAAATAAATCATAAAAAATATGTAACTAATACTATTTTTTTAAAAAATATATAATGTGCATTGGTGCTACATCTAGAGTTTGCTAGGGAGTCACCCATTTCATCATTTTTAACGTTTTGTCTACTTTGCTGGGGAGTCACCCATTTCTTTTTAGTTAGTCTTTTGTCAAACCCTGACATCATTGCGAAGGATCCTAATTTGCCATTGAAAGCTTCAGTAATCATATCAGCTTTTCACATCTCTGTCAATCGTGAATACCTCATTTTTTTTTATTATAGTTGATTCTCCTGCCCCGGCATTTCCTCGTAGCAAAGCAAAACGGACATGGAAATTGCAATATGTTGTACATTAGGTTTAAAATCAAAAATAAAATAGTATCATACGCATACTTTAGGTGAGTGAGGGTCACTCTCCACCAACTCAGGTACCAATCCTTGGATTTGGCCCCTCTCCCTATCAGTCTTCAGTCTTCAACAGGGTCGCCAGCAAATCACTCACTATGTTGAATAGAAGAGCCGGATCTAAGCGTGGCCAGTTAAACGTGACGCTTGACAGCAACCCCCACACCCCACGCCCTTAATTTCTGTTCCAAAACGCTGCACAGTACTTTGCAGAAGACAAGCATAAACAGAGGACGAGAAACAACTATCTACGAGATCTCAGTCTAAGTGAAGCCAGGCGTTGGAGCGAAAAGGAAGAAATCGAACATACTGCATACCTCGTTTGGGAGCACTAGCCTGCTAGAGCCGCCGCCGCCGCCGCCGCCAGAGGACCGTCCGATTCGACGGGAAAGCACGGCGGAGGCCCCTCGGGTCTTCCGCCCATCTCCATGTATCACCCATCGGGAAAGCTCTCCTCAGCGCCGGGCCACCGCCGCGCCGCGCTCCATCCGTTCCGTTCCGTTCCGTCGGCCACATCACCCACTGCGCACCACCGCCGCCATCTGCGGCGGCGTCCGCAGTCGCCAGGTTCGCCTCAATCGTATCGCTCCACCACCACGTGCGGCCTTTGGGCCGTCGATGCGGTCGCCCATGAGGCTGGGCTTATTGGTAGCTACATCTCGAGGCATAATTGTCATGGGCCTACAACGGATCGTTCGAACATGTTTTTTGTTTTTTGTTTTTGCCCTTTTTCGGTGGTGAGCTTGATAAACAACAGTGGGCCTCATCGGCTCATGTGGAGGTTCATCGAATCGCAGGATATTTAGAGCAATTGTAGGTTCCTGTTCAAGTTCAAGCAACTTTTCTCATCGAATCCACGACCCATAATTTACAACGGGAACACAAGCAGCTCAACAGAACCAAATGGTATGTGGTTAGAGAACTAGACGGGTGCCTATTCCCGGATGATGTGCCCTCCTCTTTTGTGTGCCCGCCTCTACTGAGCCAAATTTTCATGGACAGGGGCGGAGCCACGATGCTCTCTCAGGTGGGGCTATTTAATAGAGATTTGACAAAATCAAGTAAATTAATGTTGATTTTGTAGACTATAGTAATTAGCAAAGAAAATCAGCCAACCAGGGGTGCTACAGCCCAGACAGACCCCCACGTGATCCGCCCCTGGCCATGGACCTAAACGAAACCGCGATGACTTTTAATTTGCTATCGTCAGAACAAATATTTTCTCATGGGCCTAAACGAAACATAATTCTCGGACGAGGTCGCCAGATATTATCAGGCATAATGGTGTGGCAACAATCATGTACGGGCCTGTTCCGGTGTTAGATACTCATGGGCTGGCTGGACTTGCAGTAAACAGGCTTGACGATCAAAACTGGTCCATCATGTCATGGGCCTAGGTGGACCTGTAAGCCACACACACTGAGGACATAAAGCATGCAATGCAGAGTTCGACGCAGGGCAGAACAGAGCAGAGCCTATCGAACCAAATCAAGAATATATGGTCTTAAGAATGAATCTCATATACAAACCAAATTGGACAGTGTGCATTACAAAGTCAACCCAATTGGGAACACACACAAATTATCATCATCACAGCATTACCAAACTCGACATAAATTTTCTTATTTCCAATAAAGGATGCAAAGAAGGAAAAGAAGAAAAAAAAGACACACATACACACAAAAACCGACATGGCCACAACCTATCATGAACACCCGCACATCATGCGACCTGCAGTTTGGGTTACCATCTGAACGCCTTTCTTTGCTCCAAGTTCCCTCTCCACTGACTTGTCCCCCCGCTGTCTGTTCCATAGATGGATCGATTAACAAACATGAGAAAAGGAAAGCTGATTGGTTCTGAATGCAGCAACCTCTCAGTTGGATTAGATAAAGGAAGACGCGGCCAAGACACTTACCATATATCTCAGCTGAGCTATAACTGGTACAGAGAACACAATGACTTCATCTTTCCTCACGAATGTCTTTCTCCGGAATGTGCTGGATCTTATACCAATTATGGTGTCCCTCTTTTCTGCAGGTTTTACTGAGTACGGCGCAGCTATGGATAGTAATCATCTTAAGAGCCTGGTGGGGCAGAGTCGGAAGCAGCTTAATCTTATGACACTGTTGTAAAACACACGGACTCTTTCCTAGAAGGAAAGGAGAAGGAGGAATCCTAATCCTAGTCCGTTCGTATGTGGGCTCTTACCGAAACTCTTAGGCCTTGACAGGACTATATATATGTGGGAGCTCTATGTTGTAATCACCAATATTTCAGATGAATAAAGAATAGTCTCCCTATCTTGTGTCTACTTGTTCTACTTCTCATCTACTGTGTTGATTATGAGAGACGGAGAGGAGAAGGTCCTAACCGCTGGCAACATATTTCACAACACGTTATCAGCACGACAAGCTCTTCGTCGACATCGCCGTTGAAGCTGCCGCCGATCTTCGGCATCGACGCTCGTGCCGACGTCCCGCCGCGACTACTTCAACGACGTCGACATCCCCGACGTTGTTAGCGGAACGGATCTGCTACCTCTACCTGCTACTAATCTGCACTGCATCGACTCACCGTCACGCCGGCAGGTCCCCACGGCCTAGCCGAACTGTCCTAGCGACAGCCTTCGTTTTTCTCGAATTCAAAGAAACAAAGGTACGAAAAGAATAGCATCTTGCAGATTGCGTTTGTGTTTGTTGCCGGCCATCGAGTTGGTCTATATCATCTTGCAGATAGCATAAGTCCCCTATAGCATGCAGATATGTACATGAAGTATATATATGAATATACGCACACACATGAGTATACATGGTGCATACGAACATGCACACACATTGGTATATGTGCATTGGAAGCTTGTACTATGGTGGAGACTAATAATTAGTACCGTGCCATCCAAATTAAGATCGGAGGCGGATTCAGCAAGATCTGGTCTAGTCTTATCATGGATAGTGTCGCATGCAACAATGCTAATTGGACTCGAAGACCAATTGACACGGACTCCACACAGCATGTTTTGGCAAGAAGCCCTGACATCCAGCTGGCTTACC
>JADLZK010006892.1:0-31239 GCA_015847255.1 Hyparrhenia diplandra
AAAATATTTTTAAAAGTAAAAATACTTTGAAATATGTATGCGTATTCTCATATAAATAATTAAGAAAATGCATGTCAAATATATTTGTAAAGAGTGCTAAGAAGTTTCTCGCGGTACTTGGTAAGACGTGGTTATGGAGAATATAAAATTGGTGAAATAAAATGAGAAAGTGCAAATGATGTAATTACTTAATCATTCATAAATATAAATAAATAAAGATTAGCCAAAACAGATGAGGGACGTGAGAGAAAAGTAAACAAAAAAATAGTTAACCAAAAAAGAAACCAAACAACGGCTGCGTTTGGGTGCGCTCGGAAAAAAAAAAAGTTGAATATGCGAATGGTACAGCTGGGCGACGGGCTCGCACGTTGGTCTGACAAGAAAGCGAGGGGTGGGCGGGACCTAGCAGCATGCAGCACTTCTGGAATTGCAGCAAACACGCCACATCCAGTTACATGCGAGGCGCGCAGCAGCTGCGCGGGAGGCGAGGCAGAAATCGTCGAGGAGGCATGCATGCGTTTGACCAGTGGACCCCAGATGCGTCAGGGAAGTTTCCTCCATGCAAAAAGCAAAAGCGACCAATGCATGCGAAGGGCCTAAGCTGAGCGCGCGCATAGGAGTATGGTTTTGCATTTCAGAAGGCCCAGCGCTTCGGAATGCTCAGGTGCAAATGGAAGCTTGTTGGGAGCCGGTTGCCGTCCGATCTCTTTCAGTAACGGTCGGATGGCCCTGACTGCAGCAAGCAGTCACTTCCTGACTACGAGCGGATCTTTCCTCGCAAATGTGGGTAAGTATAAGTAAGCAGTCGCTGCCCCCTCGATCGCAGCGGATCTCGTTCCCTTCGGATTTGGTAGGTTTTCCCTTGGCGCCATGATCATTTCGCTTGGTACAAAAATATTCAAAATATAGGTAATGGGATGATCCACGCCAAGGACTTTTCTTACGTAAGTTTTATGAGTCTAAAATGCTAATAAGTTAATTCGCATTTTCATGTGCAGATCAGTTCCATCCGTAGGGTGGAGCTGTACATACTTTCGCCTCTCGAAATGCAGCTATATGATGTTCTCGGGTTGAATACACATGTTGGTCAGTATACTGATAATGTCATGAAAGGACATTGTAAGGGAATAGTGAGTTTACTATATCATTCTGTTCTCATGAGTGTCAAATCACATTAGTCTGATGCCTACTAGAATCATGTGCGATCATGGCAAAAGTGCAGCAACATGTTGCAGTTGAAATCATGTACAATTGATATCAAATTATTAATAGACTTGTCGAAAACCACAATTATGTTCTTATAGAACCTTTAAACCTTTTAATACAGGGACTTATGTTGTATTCTATACGCGCTACAAATACATAAATATATAGAAGGGATACAAGCCATCTGGTCTACAATACATTGTGCATATTACATATAAAATGAATCTGGGTGATACAATCTCATCCAAAGATACAAAATTAATGTAAGATGCGTTAAAGATCTGGGCAAGCCTTCTTTAATCTTTACCCCTAATGTAGTTAAGGCCGCCAAACGAAGATACAAATTCCTGCTCTAAACTTCGTCGATCTCATGGTTCTGGAGGTGGTATATGTGCAGCAAAGTAATAAGATCCATATCTTCGCGAGTTTTAGATTTTTCCACATAGCAAAGGCTTCCAAATATCTCCATCTTTTTTGCAAATGATGTATTTTTCTCAGCCTCATTGTTCTAAGAATTGCAACCTCATGTCTACTTCTTTCATAGATGGTCGCTTCCTCGGCCCTGGGGTGCGAGCGGCGAACCGAACCGGGCCCCGAGGTCAGGGGCCGATCCCCAAATACGTTAGTAGGTTTCCCTAGTATATATATTTTTATTTCTACAAGCGCACGGTTCCTTTCTAACGAGGCTATCCACGGTAGCAAAATTAGTTTTCACCGCCTGATCATCTTGCATCAACGTCCAAATCTACTCCTAACTACTCGTGTAGATGCCTCAACACTAAATATATAACCTCCCCATCTTCTTCTCTCTCGCACCTTCTCTCGGCCCCGGGCTTCCTTCCCTCCCTCTTCGACGCATTGGCCGCTACCTGACGCCTCCAGCCAGGCCGCGCATTCCTCCGCGTGGGCCTCCTCCGCCTCCGCTGTGCCCTCCTCTCCCTCCCTCTCCCTCGGCTGCCTCCTCCTCTTCCCTCCTTCTTCGCGGCGTCGGTGCGGTGGCGTGAGCGCGCATGAAGGCCGTGCATCGACTCTCGCGGCATGCTCCGTCCGGCCGCCATATCGCGTCTCCTCGCCCACGCACGGCGGGCGTAACGGGCGCCGCCGGGCATTCGGGCCAGCACCTCTCCCCACTCCGGCAAGGCTCCTCGCTTCGCCAAGCCGCTCCGTTGCTTCGCTGGGCCGTCGTGTGACCTAGGTTTGGCTTCTTTCCCCCTTCCTCTCTCCCTCCCTTCTTACTTCTCCCTACGGGATCTATCTCCCAGCTGTTTGCGTGCAGGCTTGCTCCCTCCCCTCCAAGGTTTCACGCTGATCTATCTCGGATGGATCGCTTTGCCTGTGCTTTCTGACTAAACCCTAGCCGCCTTATCCTTATTTTTTTGACACAATTTTTAATCATAATTGGGCTAGCTTTCGCCAGCTCGGGGCATCCACGTAGGGCCTAATTTTCGACTGGTCCAATTTCATCATACTGCTCAGCTTGTGATCGCGATACCTGAGTTGGCCGGGCTTTTTATGCTCGTGATGAAATTGTTCAGACGCTTTTATTGTCACGTATATGTGTGAGTTATTCAGTTTATGCCTATGATGAAATTGTTCGTGACGCTTTTATTACGTGGTAATACCGTGATGATCAATATCCTGCGGAGCGTATTTGGTATTTTCCAACTATTTTGATGCCTTCATACTCCGTGATCATGATCAAAATGACGCATTGACTTATCTCTCGAGGGCCTCGGAAATTTGTATAGATTTCTCTTATTTTGCGCCCATGATGAACTAATATCAGTCGATGCTCAAAGTGTCTTGTGAGAGACTTGGCATTTTGTGCTATTTTGATGCCTTCATACTACATGTCTTGTGAGAGAGATTTGGCATTTTTCCCAAATTATTTTGATGCCTTGATACCCGTGATCAAGGATTAAAATGGGCATTGACTTAGTTCTGAGGCTCCAAAATTTGTAAAGGTTTTCTATTCTATGTCCATGATGAAATAGTTCGTAGACACTTTTTATATGATTTACAGTTTACAATACAAATAGCCGCCATGATCAGCTTCTTGTGAGTGCCTTGCATTTACATCTTGATGTCTTCATACCCTAGGCTCATGCCTCAAATGACAATTGACATATTTCAGGCCTCTAAAATTTAAAGGTTTCCTTCTGAGACTACCTGAAGGTGTTATGGTATAGATCCGGTGACATGACCATGCCAATGATATTTGATTTTAGTGCACTGCAGCGCTCATGATTTTTGTAGAATATATTGGAGCGTAACGCTTATGTCGTATGCATTTGTTTCGCTTTGTTCGCGTAATCGTAGTGCTTATGATCTGGACCATGTCCAGTGATGAGGCCAATACCTCTTTGCCGCTAGGGATTAGTTTGAGGGAATAGGGTGTTGCCGTGGATGAATACACGATATAAAATGTTTCATGTGTAGTGATCAAGGCCATCCTTCCTCATTTTAATCCTTCGCTATTTCCAGGCAATGCTTATGAGCTATGATGATTCTTTTCCTTTCACACTGTCCAGTGTGTTTATAAATGAGGCAGTGATCATGAGAATGTTGATTTTTTTGCCATTTTGTAGCCGAGGCAATTTAATTCAATTTTTTGCAGTCCTTTCCTTAGGTAAAATCGGGCTGCTTTTGCTTTTCGCATGTTTTGTATCTATTCTATTTTGTGTGCTTTTGGAGCCTCTCTTTTTGTGATAACTGAGGGCCTAAGCACACCATTAATCTGATTATTGCCTTGTTCCTTTGCACTTATACTTTTTGATTATTATTGCCTATGGTATCAATGGTGCATTATTATGCAGTCTGAGCTTTTGCTTATTGCCCATGAAGTGATAGATATATTCCTTTTCTTAATTCTAGGCCTCAATCACTATATGGCATCACTGCTTGTGCAATCAGATTATATACTTTTGGTTCTGAGCACACACACCCTATTCCCTCGAGATAGTTTATCAAAAGGTCCAAAATAAATGGATTTTTTTGTTGTTGTATCGCTTGTTTTGCGTGGAACTAAATTTAGGTCTCATCTTTAAAATAACAAGATGCCAGTTGAGAGTGCCCCAAAGGTTAAGTGAAATCATAAAATGAGAGGTATGTACTTCCTTCCACTAATGCAGTGAACTCATAGAAGATTGAATATGTTTAGCTGAATCAAAGGTGTTTCTTTTTGTGGCTTTACTTTACCTACAATTCAGACCTGGTGGATTCTTTTCGGCGCCACCAAGGATCAAGGAAAGGTGGCAATTCAAAACTGTCTTTAATTAAGTCATGACCCCTTTTAAAACGGTTAGCGTGATCGAAGAGCTGTGTGCATGAGATGGAGATTTCTTGCTGCAGGTTGTTTCTTCCCCGAAATATATTGAAATTATGTAAAATTTTCTAGAAGACACGTACTTTTCTAAAAATTGTTTAGATGGATACTTGATACCTGTATGTGTACATCATTCCCAGTTAATCTTTCCTGTCATTTGAAAACAAAATTTAATATTGCTGTTTTGGAATTGATGCCCACACCATCTTTTTATTGATTAATAATTTCTACTGTGTAGTTGTATTGTTTATCTTCTTTTATTGTTTATCTTCTTTTATTATTTATCTTCTTCATTGACAGCATTCAGCCTTGACTTCTACACTGGTGTCCAGGATCTTTCTTATTTGCACAACAAGTTTCAGCAGGATCGTCGCTCAGCCAAGTATAGGGTGAATTTCTGAACACAAATCTTACTGCAGCAGCTACAATTGCTGAGAATCTAAACTTGATAAATTTGGCATTAATATGTCCCGACTTCATTTTGACTAAATACTAAGACAAATGCAGTGCCTAATTTGTTCCATTGTGGGTTCAGTTTTAACTGCCATCTAACGCACCTACATAAAATTTTGCAGTCACCCCTTTTGGTTCCACAAGATTTATTAATTTAAATTCTTTTGCAAAAGTGGTGTTTTTTTTCCCAAAATTATTCCGTGCAACTTTAGGCAATTACTTCCAACTTTTAGACTAGATTTGATTGATTTTGTTTTATTCGAGGGTTTGGCTTGCTGTTTTTACAGCAGTATGTTTTCACTGTTCTTTTGCAGCACCAGATCATCCACTTCTATCTATCTCTTTGTGACAACGACAGAGCAGTTTATCGCGGCTTCAGTTATCAGATCAGGCAGCAGCAAACACCTAGCTCGACTACAGTATGTTGCAAGAACTTGGCAAGCTACAACCAGCGGTACAGTGAGCAGCTGTACTTTTTGGCAATCAGGTAAGGAGATAAGCAGTGCGTCCGTGTGTATGGCTGGCTGCCATTTTCCATTCCCTTGCCCAGCCTATCTATTCATTGTTCAAATTAGCATTTTGGACCAATAGTTTGTGAGTGCAGAAAGTGCTAAATTCCTATTCATTGTTCAAATTAGCATCTTCGATATAATTGATTTATTCTGTGTAATCAGGTTATGTGCATATGGAAGGGTTCCTTTCAGTTCTCTGTAGTGTGGTACATCTGGTATGCTATATTCAAATCCGGTCTCATTGCCTTTTTTTTCCTTTGTGTTACCGTATCGTTGCACTCTTTTTGATCATTATGCCAGCTGATCTGAAAAATTATAGTGGTTAGGCTCTTTTGGTTCTTTTTTAGATTTGTATTTATCTACCTAATAGGAGATGCTTGTTAGGTTAGCACCAACATACAACACTCATTTTTAGTTTCTTATACTTACCCTTCTTGCTATGCGTAAAATATTTTAAAAGTATACCATCACTTCATCATGATTCGTTTTGGTATCCATGTCCATTTTTTTTTATTGGTATTTTTTACGTCAGAAGCACATGTGTTATGAATTTGGTAATGTCAGTAGGGCTGTGACTACTAGAATATATTGCGAACTCCCTTCATCTATTCATGACTGGCACCATTTTTTTGGGTAGCCCCTAAGCCCTGGGATGTCTTCTGCTTCCTCCTCCTTAATCCCCTGCCTAAAGTGACCACCCTGCACTGTGAACCTATGCGGATATTTTTTAGAAATAAAACATAAATGTAGTTCCAACTTTTATTTCTTTGGTTGTTTTTTTTACCACAATTGCCTGAATCGATTGACATCCTCAGTGTGTGTTCTTACATAGTACCATAATGTCACACTACTTTTATAGCACCAACCCTGTCATTGTTAAGCTGGGAAATGCAGGTGCCAGTGTGTCACTACCATCGAAGGAGCGAGAGAGGTAGCATCTGAGGTCAACTATCAGCTTGTTTGGAACAGAGCACGCAAAAATAGATGACCAGAAAAAGGCATGCAGTTTGGCAACTTTATGCATTGAGAAGAAATTATTAGATAAAATTGATTTTGATGCCATCATCAATGACTTCACAACTTGTCGTTTTATAAGAATTTTTATGCATTATATTCTTAGATTAGAGATGTACTAAAGGGCCCATCGCTTTCGTAGCCGCTCCGTGTCTATAACTTGACAGGGGCGGGCACGGCTCTCCTCCTTTGACCCTTAAGCATGCTTACATGTAAGTAAGGCAATTTCACTAATCTCTTCCCAGTGCCCGCCTCTTCCATAACTTGTGGATCCACTATTTCCATAAGAGACCCTTGGTGAAGTCCTTCAATGAAGAAATGGGACAAGATTTGCTTTGCACCTAAATCATTAATAAAAATTGGCTTCATTCTTGTCAAAAGTTTCACAAGTATTACTCTAAAAGTTGTATACATCACTCTTCTCCGTTAGTTGACCGGTATGATAATACTCTAGATCAAGTAACCAAATGTTCCTTGAACAATTGTCACCACATGGGTCTCATCAAGTGAAAGAGATCTTGAAGCACCAAAATCAAAACCTTTGTGGTGAAGTTGTCATCCAAGAGGATATTTGAAGACTTTACATCTCTACGAAAAATTGGTACTTTGAGCTGCGAGTGTAGATAAGCGAGAGCCGCCCGCTTTCCTTTGCAATCCTTATGCGATCATCCCATGAAAGCACGCATTTTTATGAAGTATCTCGTGTGAAGAAGTTCATATAGAGTTCCGTTTGAAATGAACTCATAGACAAGCAAAGGGCACCTCATCTTCTAGGCAAACAACCAAATAGTTTCACCACATTCACGGTGAATGATTTGAGACAAAATCACAACTTCATTGATAAATTGGTCTATCTCTATTTGCTCCACTATTTTGGACTTCTTTATGGCCACCACATGTTGGTCGGACAAAATCCCTTTATAAACTGTTCCATGTCCTCCACGACCAAGAATACGCAGTAGCATCAAAGTTATTGGTCGCCTCCTCTAGTTCCTCCAATGAGAATATCTTTTGTTTTGCTTGTAGCACTTTCATCCGAGATCAATTGCTCCAATAATGGACCTTGATTTTTTTTTGAAGTATGCTCGTTGGATTCTCTTTTGGATGCCTTTCTTCCACTTATTGGCAATTACAATTGTACCCAATGCAATAAATATGGATCCAACGCCACAACTAGTTCCAATTGCGATACCTATATGCATTTGCTATTTTTAAGAAATCATGTTAACGTTTACAAATTATAATTTCAAGGGAGTTTTGTATGCTATGGCTTACCCAAAAGAAGACTCCGTTGCTTAGCTGATGTAACACACCTCCTCTTGATGAAATCAAACTCTTGGGTATGAGAGCACGATGTGCACCTATCTTCAGGAGTGTTTTGACATGTACTCTGATTCGCGATAGTTTGGCGGTGAGCATTCATCAATATCTGTAGACAATCAATTTCGTTATTCATTGTGTATGTTGATCATCATAATATGTGGTTGCATATATAGTTGCATAACAAGCTTTTGAAAAGGAATCTCCCTGTCTAAATCTGGCTAGTCTTGTTTAATTAACTACAAATTACAACTTTGTTAGAGTATGTGAATTTGTTAATTTTCTTTTTTCCAATTTCAGGTCGCGAACTATTTTACTGTTGTAGCGCATGCGAAGGAGGAAAGGTAATTACCTTTAAACCGGCCCCGTACATCGGATTTTTCTGTGTAGTTTGAAGAACACTTGCAACGATATCCCATAAATATTTGGGCCAATTGCAAGTTTGCGCTTGTTTTGGGATCTAATTGCTTTCGTTGCCCTTATTTTTTAACTTTTTCACGTTTGTCCATTTTTTTTGAAATCGAAGGCTAGTTGCCCCTGCTCTGTGAAGTGGGCATAACGGTGTTAACTGCAGACTAAAAAGACAGAAATGCCCTTGACATGAATGACCCAAGAATCAATCCCAATTTTTTTGTACAAACTAATTGTGCACTTTATCTTGAACAAATGACAATATAAATTGGCTATAAATATCAAAGTTCATATTTTGCACGCATAATATTTGTAGATAGTATATAAGCATAATATTTGCATAATATATTTACAAATGACAAGCCTATACATGAACACAGCCCCCAGATAATATATATTTGCCATAATCGGTTCCATGCCCGCCTGCCTGACGTGCCTTGCCCGCTCAACTAGCCTGGCCGCGCGCCCGACGCTGCCAGGGGCCTCCCCGCTCCCGCCCGACGCTGAGGGACCGCCGCTCCTGAGGCTGCGACAGGCCGCCCGCTCGACGCCGCGAGGGCCTCCCGCCCGACGCCGAGGGACCGGCTGCCTGCCGCCCGCCCGATGCCGCAAGGGGCCGCTCGCCCGACGCGACTCGCTGCGGGAGCCGCCCTCCCGATGCGCCTCGCCTCAGGGCCGTCCGCCCGACGCGATTGGCCGCTGGGGACGCCCGCCCGACGCGCCTCGCCGTGGAGCAGCCCGCCGCCTAGCGCCGCCTGTGGAGAAAGCCGGCGCCGGTTCTTACGAGTGGTGGTCGAGCGAACAGAGTGTGGGATAGATGTTTCTTTAGGATAAGGGGTAGTGTAGTATTTTTCCTTTTTTTTCTTTTTCTCAAATATTTTTTAGGCCATAATTTTTTGACCAGCTAACGGAAATCAGAATCAGGGGCAGACGCAGCCTTCGATTTTGAAAAACAAACGTGCAAAAAAAAAAAAAAAATGAGGGCAAAAAGCAATTAGATCCTAAAATAAGGGCAGTCTATTCCCCATGGTTCACGTTTTTGCAATCACAGTTTATACTGCAGCATGCATACTTACTTCTATTCCCATGCATAGCTTGTTCACAAGATGAATTTGTAACTGCCCATCGTATAATAATGTCATATTCCATAGAAAAATCAAATTCGTCTTCCACAGGGCCGTCCATGGACATATCCACTTTCGGTTTCCTGAGATATTATTACTTCTTTCCCGGAGCTAGCATTGTTAAGCATGTTGCTAACCGTCAGAGTCCCGTCTTCTATTGATAGATCAGTCACATGATACTGTGTATCTCCTGTGCGAAAAAGTGTCTCATTTGCAGTTGTACAGTTAAGTCGGAACCTTTCATTTCTGAAACAATCATCTTCGAGCCCGAAAGGGAAGGGAATGGTCATGTTGCCACATGACCTCCGGCAATGCTCTTTAGGCTTCGGGTTGTAATCTGCTTCATAACAGTAGATTCATAGAGTTAGGACACAAGATAAAACGTTAATATTTTTTTTTGAACTGTCACCGGTGTGGGGGGGTGTTGTGAAGATCCCCGTCTGAATATATATTGATATGAAATCAACCACCTCATTTTTTTGGGAAAATGAGGCAAAACCCTGTCGTCCAGTTAATTTTGGAAAACCGGACTAAAACCAATACACAGCACAGAGGCGAGTTGTGGCATATCCACGAGTAATAAGAAAAAACAACACACCCAGCATTGGGGTGAATGGTGGCACAACCCTACATGAGTACAAAGAGAAAACTACAATCACCAAGGCACAAGAGCTCTTCGATGATGCCTTCAAGGAGGTAAAGACACCAAAACGTAATCATCATCAGCTATAGCGGTAGCTTAGCAAGGCTTTCGCCCGAGTCTTGTGCCGAGGAGAAACTGTAGTGACCGACCAAACCGAGGAGAGGAGGCAGTGGGAGGTTCTTCAACGACGGCTTCAAGAAGGAGATCATCATCGTTGGCCCTAGCGTAGAGCTAGGCCGAGCGCCCCAGCCGCCGCAAAGCACTCTTGCAGGTGACACCCCAATGCCGCTATTTTTGTTTGGGCATGGGCGGCGATGTCGTCGCTCTATCTGTGCTCCCCGACAAGAGGCGGGGGGGGGAGAGTGTCCACGCACACGAGCCCCGCCGGGCTGCACTGTGGCCAAACCTCGCGCCACGGCGGATGTGCGTGTAGAAGCTGCACCGCTGCCAAAAGCACCATCTATGCCCAACATCGGCCCGGCTTTGCGAGAACGAATGTCGGTGAAGGGGACACCCACGGACACACGGCCCGCCCGTCGGCATGCCCGACCAAACTGCGCGCCGGGCCGCACGCGCATGTAGAACACCGCATCATCACATAGCAGCTCACCGGACGCTACGGCTAAAGGTTGGTCCGAATCCGGCGAAGGGGCGACAAGCGCGATGCAGCGGGGCGGCGTCGGGCCGCCCGAGCGCCACGCCCGCTTTACCTTTCGAGAGACCGCGCGGGCGCGGTGTTGAGCGCCAGATCGAGCGAGCCCGGATCTACTGCTGCCGGCCCTCCCGATTCACATGAGGCGGCGGAAGGAAGTGGGAGCTCGGGAGAGTGGCGAGGGGGCCGGCCGTCGGCGCGCTGGGGACCCTGCGATCCGTCCCCACCCGCGGTAAGATCTAGGCCCGAGGAACCCGGATCCGCCCCGCCGTCCACCACGAGAATGCCGGAGGCAGACGAGGGAAGAGGGGGCGCCTCGGAAATGCGACGGCCCGTCACGCGAGGGTCGAGGGGGCGCCGGCGGTCACTCGGCCGGCGTGGATCCGGACCACATCGCGCCGCCTCGGCCTCCTGGAGTCATCCCCACACCTAGGACTCACGACGCCGAGATGGGAGCCCGCCGGCCCGCCGCCCTAGGGAGCCGGGCGGGCCTCGGCAGCTCCCCCAGCCGGCGAGGGGGAGGAGGGATGGTGGGTGGTGTCTTGGGTTGCTGTCGCCCGAGTCGCCCGTGCCAATATTTTTTTTTTTACATAAAAGCAAGCTGGGAGCACCTTGCTTGCATCCTTCGGAAAGGTAAGCATTGGCTGTGAAATAATTCATTGTTGCAGAAGCAGCTGTAACCACCATATGACTCATTTCGGCAATAGCTGACGGCGGCACAAGCATAACTTGTGGTGTTCATTTGCGGCGCTTTCACAGCTTGGTTGGTCCATGATGGCAACATCAAGTTCAGCGTCATAAATCTTGCTTGCATTTGTCCAACTAGAGAAAAGATCAGTCGCATTTTATGCGCATAATAATCTCCACTGTTCGACATGAAAGCCATGATGCCGGGGTGCACAGGATCGACTGTCTTTGCCATATTATCAGCCCGAACAATTGTTCCCGAAAAGCACGAGATGTCGCTTTTGTAGATTGATGGAACAACAACCAAACCCATTGCAAGACCCTTGATTCGGCAATACCTTGCGTGGCACCTGCTCATGCAGGAGCCGATTGGGTTTCTCATGGAGTCAAGCAAGACAACATCGAAATCGCAGCCAAGGAATAAGAAACCGTTATAAAGCGTTGATAGTAATACCGTTAGTGGGGCATCCCAAGATATATTATAGGTGTTCGTACCAGATTCTTCCAAGCTCTTTGTTGAAGAACATAGCTGGGATGTAAACCGAGGAACCATACATGTCAGTAATCTGAGTTATCTTTGTTACCCATAAATAACTTTGGAGGTTGAGTGGTGTGGTTGCGGGTGTGAGCTCGAAGCCTTGTCGGGAAGCATCCGGCTCCTATGCCGAAGGGATAGGAGATGTTGGACGTCCCCACAGCTGGAGGGGCAGTGAGCTAAGGAGGCAGCAGACGGGATATGCAGTATCCCTCCGTCGTCACCCGAGGCTGCGGATGCAGGCGGCATGGCCGCCAAGCACGCCAGAACGAACGCCATGGCGCAAGCCACACTACTCGAGCTCACCATTAAGCCAATCAGCTTGTCTGCGTGGTGTATAATTTAGTGTCAGATTATATTCTGGGTTACCGGAACTAGTCATCGTATTTTAAAGCTATATATAGATACGGTTTCGTGCATACGCAGATACTGTATAAAGCCGTCACGATGTTGTCAAAAAAAAACCGTCACGAGCAAATATTCTAACCCGCCGTAATCCCACTGTCCCATCAGATGTTACAGTCGTCGCCTGCCCGCCGGGTCCGGTTCGCGCGATCGGGGGTCTGGACTGTGAGTCCTGTGACTGTGAGTGCTCTGGTAGTCTGGTGGCCAAATTTAAACCCTACAAGGCCCAGGGGCTTCTCCGCCAGAAGCACCCGCGCCGTCGCTGAATTAACTCCGCCCGTTGGATCCTTGAGCGTGTGGCCATGATAGTTCGGGCCGGATTAGACTTCAACGGATTCGTCGGAAGCTGGCTTTTGCCCGGATTCTCACGCTTTTCGGTGTTGGCGGTTTCTCATACGAGAGCGGGTCACCTAATATATCTTGGGCTTCCGATTCTGTCTTCGGTTTCAACAAAAAAGGCCCGGCCTCTCCCCATCCCTCTGTCGATCTCTCCGGCGCCCGGGATGCCCAAAGGGGGGCGGAGGAGGCGGCGGGGCCCGGGGCGAGCATCGCGCGGCGCGCTGCGGGCCCCCTCCTCCTCCGCGTCCTCTCCCTCTCTCCCCTTCCCTCGAGATTTCAGCGGGGGGCGGCGGCGCTCTCTCCGGGCGGTGGCGGGCGACGAGGCGGCGAGGCGTCGCCCCCGGCGGCGCGCTTGGCCGGCGGGGGTGATGGGGCCCAAGCCCCTTCCCTCTTCTCCATCTTCCGCCACGACCTCCTCGATGCCTCCTCCTTCCGGGGTTTGTGCCCTCCGTTCGTCGAAACTCTAGGTATGGTCGAAACCCTAGACTCGGTATGCCCCCGCTTCCTACCTATTGATTGATTCTAGCAATGGATGAAGAGGAGATGGCCATCGAGTGAAAATAGTTCACAGTGTGTTTAGTCACTCTTTTGGATTTTCTCGAATATCATTCGCTTTTGTCTTGCATTTTTGACCAATACCGGTGGGTTTTAGTTAGTCAGGTGCTGTTCTTACTCATTGTTTTCTATTGGATATGTCATGTAATGAAGCAAGTGGAGTTGTAGGCACAATTCCAAATAGTGGATGTGGGCATGGCAGTGGTTAAGTCTTTTAGATTTAAGTCGGTATGTTCTCTGCCTTCAGTTCTGTTCAAATTTAGTTACAATAGTTTGGTAAGGCTCTCACTGCATGCTTGTTAGGTCTATTTTGCATGGTACTTGTTAATAAAATAAAGAAGGTTCATCAAAGCCTTATCTTTAGCACTCAGAAAAATCACAAATCTACATGATGTGTTCCTGTAATTTTTCTGGGAAATATGCAAATGCATTATGAGGCTTTTATTATGAAAGTTTCAAATAATCTGAACACTCTGTTAACATTGATTGTGCAAAGACTTTGGTTTCAGTAAGTTTGTCATATGGACAAGATTCCGGACACAAAAAGTGTTATTTAGTCTTCTTCTATAAACCTATGTTGTTTTGCTACTTGCTTTGGTTTACTATTCACTTTGCTCATCGCTGAACCTAGCAGGACAATGTATTGCCCGTTTGTTTTGCAGAGGAAGCTCCTACCCGACATGAGCTCGATGTCAAGTTCCGTGTGAATTTTCTCTCTATAGGAAATTAGTACACTTTCTAACAAGACAACACGTCTCAACCTGTAACTTTTAGTTTGATGTGTGTGCCACCATATTTCTCTTGCCACCACCTTAAATTGATGAAACCTATCTCAGTGAAAGAACTCTTCTAACATGTTGTGGTGCAGAGTTATTATCCAATATTATGCGTTCTCAACTCTTTTGTGCATTATATCCTGACATCTGTCTCAAAACAATCCATCTCTCCCTCTACTTTCGGACATAATTACAGTTGGCCTTAGCGTTCAAAGGATAACCCCATGTTTTGTTTCCCCATCTCTTTTTTGTGTTAGGTTCATGCTTAACAAGTCGAGAACTGTGTCAATTCAATTGGCGGGTAAATTCTTGAATAATGTTCAGTGGTAGTTGTGCAGTAAAAAATAGTTCTTCAGCTTTGGCAAGTAACAAATAACTATCTTTTTGTTTACTTAGGTGATGCTCGTACGATGTGAAGCTGAAACTAAATGCTACTGCCAGTCAGCTTTCTGATTGGAACCAAAATCAAGTTAACCCCTGCACTTGGAATTCATTTATTTGTGACAATAACAACAATGTTGTGCAAGTGTAAGTTGCAGCATTTTGTATCTCTGCATTCTTATTTTTAACTTTTGTGCTTTGATTAGTTAAAGAATAGAACACTTAGCTCGGAGCTAAATTTTACCTTTCCAGCATTCGTTACAGCATGCTCTTAAGGTCTCTAACAGCTCCAAATATCAGTCGAGAGACATTTCTTTATCATGTAATTACTAACTTTGATGTGCTTGCAGTTTAGTCTGCAATGTGTTGGTGTGCTAAACTCATCATTGAGCCATATGATAGGACCTCCAGTTTTTTCTGAGTTTACCTCTCTGATGCCCTCCTGCAGAACATTGGCTTCTATGGGGTTTACTGGAGTTCTGTCACCAAGAATTAGAGACATGGAGCATTTAAATGTTCTGTAAGTGCACTCTTCCCTACACAGAAGACAACTGAAACTCGGATTGTGTACCATCTAATTTTTTTTTTTCTGCTAATCAGACTTTGCCAGTGGGTATGTATTTCTGTTCGGGATGGGTACATTAAATAAGGAAAAGTCCTGAATCTGCCTATCAGGCTCATTTGCAGCTCAGGTCCAAAAAATGTGTTCCTGTGCATCCTAGATTCAATTTTATTGTGCTCAGGACGTTTCTCAAATTCTAGATATAGTGCCTTGACAAGTTTCTCTTTTTTATTGGACAGTTTACAGTTTGTCCAATTGAACAATGTTATCAGTTATAGCTAGATGAAGTGAACTATATATATGCCCAAAAAAAACGTTTAGACAAAGCCTATCCAAGAGCATGTTACATTAAAATTTTTTTTAAAAAAGAAGTGATTCTATGCTCTTTCTTAGTCCCATACTGACCATCTTATCCTAAAGTAGTAATACCTTTGAGCACTTTCACATGAGTCCTTTGTAAGTACAGCCCACTTGATGTGTTTTGTTATTTTACTTTTTCCTGTAGGCTAATCTTGCTACCAATCAGGCCAAGACATGGGTTTCTTCACTGCAGATACAGTTCCGTCTAAATATGCTATTCCCAGCCATTCAAACCTGTTATGATCATTTCAAGTACAAAAACTCTTGAATTGTCAATGACAATTCCTGCTCTCTCATCAAACTAATTTTAGTTTTTTGTTGTTTTGCCGACTATGTGCCTCCTATGTTCACGTCGTTTCAATGGAGTTGCGATTTCCTTTTACAACAGGCTCCACCATATTAAGCATCACACCTGCTACTCCTATCACATTTTGTTTGCTTTCCTATCTCTCAAAGGACAAATATGAACAAATATTTACTAATGACATTAGCAAATCGAGTTGAGGCAATACAGAAATGAAAAATCATTTTTTCCTTTGTTGGTTTGATTTTTTTTCCTCACCTCATTTTGTTCACGTTGTGCTGCAGGCAGCTACAATCTGAGTAAACTAAAACAAACAAGGCCAAGGTATACTTGATCACATGAGAAATTTAGTGTAGAACAAAATGATTTTTTGCCCTCATTCTTGCGAACATACTATCCTTGATACAGGTAGACAAGCAAAAGATCATTAAAGATAGTGCTGGCAAAATGTTCATCCAATCTAATGATGGAGATACGAAAAGCGAAGCTTTATCAGCTATGAGGAACAAAACAGTAGCTAATTCTATCCATCCAGCTTTACATTCTTCCAAAGATAGTTCCAAGTGCAGTTCATCTACCCTTCAAATGCAATCAAACTCAGCCTCTAATGTCAATGGTAAAGATTTTATTCCTGCCAGGTAACATAACAATATTAGATTATTATTAGTTAGATGTCAACTTGCCATTTTACCTGCAACTATGATTTTGGTGAAGTTTACCTATTTCTTTGACAAAAACAGGTTTATGAAGTAAAGATCAGTAGATGCAGAAACTCATAGTGATGTGGGGCTGCAAGAAGCAACACTTCATAGGGATTCATGGCCTCTGATCTTTCTATCCATTGCTATGCCAAAGTAAACACATTCACTAATCATAATTAAATCTGCTGGATGTGGTCCTACGTCCTCCATGCCGGATTCTGGATTCTCAGGTTGAAGTTGACATTGGGATTGGGAATAACCCCTTTTTAGAACCTGTTTTGCTCAAGCTTTTGGAAGGAGAAAATTTCTTCAGTGGCATTGAGGATATGCATAAAGTAGTAGAAAGCAACATTTAATAATGAGGATTGATGAAACCTAGGGCTACATCCAGTGATAAATTAGATTTTTTTTTTTATGGAAACGCTCGCAAGTGTAGGCTGTCAGAATGTTTTTATTTCTCGAACAAAACAATTCAAAGTGCTCCATGTTGTCTTTTGCTTACACCTACTATCATCTATTACTTGGGCTCTTACCTCTTTTAAACTCGAATGCTCCTTTCTGTTCATAACCATTTTTATGGCTTCCCTTTCACCAGTCATATGCACTTTCGCATTTTTTTTTCTGCACGGGCGCGAATGCGCGCGCCCTGCTACTAGTAGCCCTGGGAATGGATGGATTGAATCCATGGGCCGAACGGAGCCCCCAACTCGTCGTTTTAGGGCTGTATCAACAAACAAATCGATTTGGATCGGATTCTACTGTAAAAGGGCTGGATTCTATGGTCGGCCCGAGTACACGCGTATGGATCGAGGAACGAGTCCGGCCCGCGAGCTGGGAGAAGGATCCGGCTCGTAGTCGCGACTCGTGACCTTTGTCCCGAGGTGAGGCCGTGACTACGTGAGGGCAAGGCGGCGGCGGCGGCGGCACCGGCAGCTCGTCGGGCGGCGGCGGTCACCGGTCACCGGCGCAAGCTCGCCCCCGCCGCCTCCTCGCCGCTTCTTGGCGCCCCCTCCGGATCTAGTGGCTCCCGGCGGCAGCCCTTCTCCTCCGCTGTGGCCTCTCCGCGGCAGCCCAAGAAGAAGATGCCTCCGGTCTTGGTGTAGTGCTGGTTGGACTGAAGATTTTGCATCCACTACCCTGAATCGACCACAAGTCCACAAGGCTGCCTTCAGGTTCGTACGATGTCCCCATCCCCTTCTTTCCATTCTTGTTTTCTTATTCGGTGTGTTTGGAATCCTATTAGTCTTCTGTACATGTACTGCTAGGTTGGAAAGAATCATTCTTACTGGTTACTGCTAGGTTGTGTATTCTAGTGGTGTAGTCTTTTGGCTAGGAGCCTACTAGTCATATACGTCATTCAGTGCGTGATTCAGAGTTTACCGACTTTGAATTTCCACCTAGTCACGAGTCGATCAGAACACATTTTCGACATGCGATTCTTTTTTTTTTTTTTTTTTTTAGCGAATCAAAGAGCTGTATATAAATCAACCAGATTTATTACATAAAGACTCTAAAGACTCTCTAGGTATCCTATTACTTTCTGACTCCACTAGCTCTCTAACAAGCAGAGGAACCTGGAACCTCCAAACTGCACTATGCCTATTACGCTTAGCCAGTCTAGCTAATTCATGAGCCACCCGATTAATTTGCCTATCACACTTTTGGAACCTGAACGCTGGGAGCAAAGCACACACCCCCTTGATGTCTTTCACTAGTGAACTCCAGCTTGATCTGTCATTGTTCTTTGCCTGTACTGCATCCATAAGTAAGCGGCAATCGATCTCCACCACAAGCGGATGAGACACTTCCACCGCCGCCAAACGAAGACCATGAAGGCATGCTTCGCTTCTGCTTCTGCTTCTATCGCTGACCCACAATATCTGAGTTCGCTCCACGCAGAAAGGTGGACATTCCCCACATGATCCCTGACCACAATCCCTGCAGAAGCTTGGCCTGTGTCATGATTAAACGTAGCATCGGTGTTCAACTTTAGCCATCCATGCTTTGGGGGGGGTGCCAAGCGTCCTGGCCACCATCCTTTTTTGCACTAGGCGCTCCCACTCTATAATCCTGCTGCAGCAACTGAAGAGTCTTTTTTATTTCCCTTTGCATCAACATTGTTTGCCTCTGCATTTTGTTTGACATCGAACAGTGAATCCCGAAGGTTCGTCAGGAACTGAACTGAACCTCTTATTGTGTTTTTTTCCTTCTGCATGAATACTATCATTTTCGACATGCGATTCTGGCATATGTACTCTCTCCTAGGCAAATCATAGTTTCTTTAGCTTTGCTTTGTTTTTTTTTCTATGTTTGACTGAGTTTTTAGATAGATGTATTAATATTTACATGTTCAAATAAATACACTACTAAGACATATTTTCATTTAAAACTAATTTGATATTGTAAATATTGACTGTAAAGTTGATCAAAATTAGAGATGTAGGACAACCCTAAAATAAATTATAATTTGAAACCACCGATGATAAGGCATACTCTTGGTAGGAGTTGGTTATGTGCCATCAAAATAAAAGGCCCACTTTGGTTTTGTTTGCACATACTACAGCTTCATATTCCAGTAGGTATATATAATTAGATATGTATTTGTAGGCTAAACGAAACCGGGTTGTGCGTAAATATTCATAGTTATTGCCTCATGCGTTCTAAATTGTAAGTTGTTTCATCTTTTCTAGATACATGGTTTTTTTACTATACACCTAGATATACACTATATCTATATATAAGAAAATCTAGAAATCCAAAATGACTTACAATTTAAAACATAGGATTTACCCCTAGGACTTAAAACACTATATCTATACACCCGGGATTTACCGGCGTTATGCGTTAAGTGGTAGCGGCGTTTCCGTCGACAACGAGGCGCCAATGGTGACTTCGGGGAATCTCGGTCTCTTTTGGGTGCTCGGTCCGCCGAGAGGTGCTCATAGGGGGTAGGGTTTTGCGTCACGTGTGTTCATAGGGGTGAGTGTAGGTGCGTGTTGTGGCGTCTGCGTCGTCTTTGTGTAATTCTAAAAAAATCCTAATAGCTTGTGTCACTACCACATATAAACCATGTTTAGAGGTGCCTTTCTTTTTGGTGTAGAGGCGGCTCTATTAAAATCACTGAAAAATAGCGGCGCTATAGCGCGAAATTGCGCCGCTATGGCGGCCAAAAGCAAGTGTCGTGATGCGAATAGCGCTAATAGCGCCCGCTATAGCGTTTTGGCCAAGCTCCCGCTAAATTCGATAGCCCATAATTTTTTCATGGATTAAAATCCACCTCTACAAATGGTTTGCCACTAATTGATTTTTAGAGTTAGCTAGGTTTTTCAGTCACCTCTAGATATGTCCCCTATTTTTTAAAGGTGGTTGGGAAACCAAACTACCCCAAAAATGCAATATTTAAAGGTAGCTAGACTACACTTCTAGAAATGGAGGCAAGAGGTGGTTGGAAATTCTAACCGACTCAGAAATGGATTTTAGAGGCAATCGACAATTTGGCCTGCCTCTAAAAGGTTTTACACCAAAGTTTTAGTACTCAGAGATCTACAATGTTGTAGCTAACGATTTATTCATTGAAGTCATTTAAGGTCCAAAATTTTGTTTTAAGTTTTAACAATTTGAAATTCGATATTATTTAAAATGATATGGAGAAACGACCTAAAACAAAATTGCAGTACTCGAAGGATCTACAACTTTGTACCTAAAAATTCTATTTTGAAGTTTTTAGATTTTGAAATTTATTTTTTATTTTTTCAAAGTTTGTCAGATGGAAAAATGACCTAAACTGAAGTTGTAGTAATAGAAGATATATGCTCTTGGTAGTTGATGACTTTTTTGTTTAAAATCATTTAGGAACCAAAATTTATGTTTAATGATTTTGATATTCATATTTTTTGAACTTTTCAAATCACCCTGGAAGGAGAAACAACCTAATCCAACGTGGTAGTACTAGAAGATATATGCAACTTTGTAGTTGATGACTTGGTCATTTGAAATCATTTATGATCCAAAATTTATAGTTTAAGATTAATGATTTTGCTATTCATTTTTTTTTGGAATTTTCTAATCACCTCGGAGGCAGAAACGACCTACACCAAACTTGTAATTGAAAAGATCTAAAACTTTTCGATTCAATTTTTATTTAAGTTCGTTTAGGATCTCAAATATGCATCTTACAATGTTCACTAAAGTGAATACCAAAGGAAAGTAGCAACCACTTAGAAGTGACTATGAGGCCATTGGTAAGAAGCAACATAACTAATAAATTCTGAAAATGATTTCTAGAGACGATTGAGTTCTAGTATATCCCTAACTCTTTAGAGTGGAAAATAGATTTCTCAGCCCTGTTGGTGTCTAGGAATTGAGAGGAATTGAAAATTTATGTAATAATAAAATAATAAGCACTTTCTAGATTGATTTTAATTCATGGAATCCAAACAAACATAACGAAAAGTGGACGCTAAAATTAGAAGCAATGTATGAAATCTGTGTGTATTATTTTTTGCTAATGTTTCCCGTTATACCAATGTAGCAGACTAACTGTATACTCCTATGCAAGGGGACGTGGCAGAGGCGGCGGCTAGGGCAGGGAGCGGGGCGTGTGTGTGGCCGCGCTGCTGAAGGCGGGCGGCGGCGGCGGTGCAGGGGAGGAGGCGGCGGCTAGGGGTTTGAGGGGGAGTGGGAGAGCCTAATGACCGAAGCTGAGCCTTTCGGCTTCCTATTTCTTTACTTTTTTAGGAAAAACTGTGGAGACACGCTCCCTAGTGTAGAATATATTAATTCTATTTCTTTACTTGAGTTGCAACAATTATATAATGTTGGTATTTATTGTCCTAGCTAACTTGACCACTAAGCAAACTAACAGACTCTTTCCTAAACTGACTCAGACTCAATATGGTAGTTGACGGCGATGGCGGTGGTGACAGCGGCGGCGCATGGGCCAGGCGTGACTGCCCTGCGCCCTCCCCTTTGGGCCCCTTGGCCCATAACGTATTGAACGTGTGACATCCTCTGTCTATTTAAAAAAAACAAGTTTAGTATAATACCAAGTTAAAATATTTTAAATTTAAAACCATGAATAAAAATATCAATATTTATAATATTAAATATGTATCATTAGATTTGTCATAAGACATTTTTATACTGTCCTTATCTAATTGCATAAACATCAATATTCTTATCTATAAGTTTAATTAAACTTTAGACACATTAACTTAGAATTACTCCTATACTCGCACATTATTTTGTGTCTTCTCAGGAGTTACCGTCTCTGTATTATGAGCAGATGCTGAAATAACTCCGAAACGAATTCAGCGTTTAGTCTGTACTCCGTACATACATATCTCAATCCTTACAGCAAGGCTGATTTGACAGTAGCGTACTGGCGTTTACTCTTTCTACAGCCGAACTGCGAGGACTGACTACAGTATGGTACGTGTATGGAACAGTATGCAGGTCAGCAGAGGCTTTTGTCTAACTCTCTTGAACCGTAGAACGTACTCCTCCGTCTCAGAATCACCGTCGTTCTAGGAATGACCACGATAACCAGTGAGCAAGGAAAAACACCAAAATAGCCCGTCTCTCTCCTGCTCTCCTCTCCCGTTCACATCTTGAATTCCAGATCAACACTATGGCCGGTGTCCGCGAATCCGCGAAGCCTCGCCTTGCCTCGCTTCTGGTCCATTCCGCGTTGAGCAGGGAGGCGGCAGCCCACGCCACAGGTCTAACCCATAAGTCAAATAATATTAATTAAATTAATTAATGAAATGGCTGCTTTGGGATTCGTGCTAATTTTGAAAGAGGATTACCGGAGCAGTTTCCATAATTCAAATACCTACATGTTCAAGACAATGTTAGATATAATTGGCAGATATTCTACTAAATTTTTGCTTGCTTTCCTATTTCTCAAAAGAAAACATATATTTATTCTATTACCTCTTAGTAGGTAATATGTGATCTTCAAGGTCCAGGTCGATAGTCCATGGTTATTTGCAGGTCTGGATTAATGAGCTAGCTTGGCTCAGCTAGTTCTGACTTTTAAGATAATAAACAAGCTCGGCTTGACTCATTATCTTAACGAGCCAAAAGGCCAGCGGCTTGGCTCATTTTGCGGGATTGAGCTGGCACTTTTAGCTCGTGAGTCAAGTCAAAAAAAAATACATAAAAATATAATATATGTATTGATTCAAAGCTTTAGAATATATTAATAATACAAAAGTAACACATTCATAAGCGTTAAATTAGGAAAAAAAAATAATACGTGCTAACATATATACAAGTACAACGATATAATACAATATTACTTCCATATATCTATGTTCTGTTCTCCATATCATACATAATGTATCCATAATCCATTACTAATTACCCATACATCCATTAAAAGTAAAAAAGTATATAATAGAGTCATATCAATCCGATGTTTATATTGTCTACGCCAATCATCAACCAATTTGTAAAGTGCAAGATAAGAAGTAATACAAACTAATATAAGTTCAAGACCAACATCTTTGGCTCGTTAGGCTCACGAGCCAGCTCGTTAACTATACGAGCTAAAATGTTGGCTTAGCTCGTTGAAAAATATAAACCAGTTGAGCCACTAACGAGGCGAGTCTAAGCAAGCTACCGAGCTACGAGCTTTTCGTCCGGTCCTTGAGGATATTATAGCAAAACCCTTTTTATAAATTTGATCAAAATTTGAAAAATTTTGACTCCTCGAGAAGCCATATATGTACAATTATTTTTAGGACGAAAGAAATACTTTTAAAAACTTCCTCTTGAATTCGAAAGGTTTAGGTACTTGTCCTCGAGAAGTTCTTGCCTCAAGAATTTTGACTCATCCCCGTGCCATAGCCTGTAGTCTCCTATCTGCGGGTTCCTGCCATTTTGAGGAAGAGCTCGCCACGATCAAACCTGAGGCAAATCATTTTCCGTCGTGGCGTTCTCCTCCGCCTCCCTGCCAAACCTACTGGCTGAAGCTGCTGGCGAAACCTGCTGTCAAATGGTCGAGGCAAAGAACCAACAGCACTGAGGCGAGAGCAAGGATTGTCCGGACATGAGGCCCCAGCACGGTGAGCATGCTGCTGGCTGGATGGATGCTTGGCGTGTTAAAAGTCCTTGACCCACGCTGCCGACAGCAGTTCTTGGGCCATATTCACGAAAGCAGCGCCCAGGCCCATCAAAGGAAATCCTTTCAGGCCCAATTTTTGCGCCAATGCCTACACCGTCCTCGAGCACCTCGACTCCTCGCCGCCGCCGACTCTGCCGAGCGCCGCACTTTTCTGTTGCTAGGTCGCCGCAGTGTCGGTAGTCGGCAGAGGCTCCGCCAAGCGGAACAGGATCTCCTCCTCTCTCCTCCGACGCTCCCAGCACGAACAGCCGGTCGATGCGTCCCCGCGACCTTGGGCCTTGACTACTGCTGTCTCCTTGAATTGGTAGGCTTTCCTTGCGCCATGGTCAATTTCAATGGAATGTATTGCTTCATGCATTACCGATAGTTGGTACAAATATTCTGAAGATAGGTACTAGTCCACGCGTGCTCGTGCTCAGAATGTTACAGAATTATTAGAAGTCTAAAATGCGTCAAGCTAATTCAGATTTTCCATACGCCATCTGTAGGGTAGAGTTGTACATACTTTCATATCTGCAAATGCAACTATGAAGCTCTGTGTTGAATACACATGTTGGCCGTGCTATGCTATTGATTCTGCCACGAAAGGACATTGAAGGGAAGAGTGAGTTTTCCGTATCTTTCTTCTGAGTATTAATTCATATTAGTCTGATGTCTACTGGAATCATGTGTTAGCCTGATCATGGCAAAAAAGTTCAGCAACATGTTGCATGCAGTTGAAATCATATATTATTCTGATGCTTACTGGAGCCAATGATTACGCCAGGCAATTGATATCAAATTATCAAGACTTTTCGACAACCACAACTATGTTCTTATAGAACCTTATCTTTAATATAGGGACTTGAGTTTATACCCCATATTCATCAAAAGAAATATATAGAAGGGATACAAGCCATCATATCGAAGGATACAAGCCATATGGTCTACAATAAATTGTGCATATTACACAAAAAATAAATTTGTGTGATACAATCTCATCCAAAGACGTGAATTTAATGTAACCTCTAAATATATGATATCTCAGATGAAGCAGCATATAAGCACGCCCTCTATAATCTTACTCTAATGTAGTTAGCGTCGCCTAAATGAAGATACAAATTCTTGCTCCAAACTGTAGCATCTCGAGGTCTCTTGAGGTGGTATATGTGCAGAATTAATTGGTTCGATGTGTTCAAGTGAATTCTTAGATTTTCCACATAGCAAAGGCTCAATATCTCCATCTTTTCTGGGTATAAAATGATGTCTTCTTCTCAGCCTCATTGTTCTTAAGAATTGCAACCTCATGTCTACTTCTTTCATAGATGGTCGCTCTCCTCCTTTCACCCTTAAGCATGCTTCTGTAAGTAAGGCAATTTCACTAATCTCTTCCTGGTCTGCCTCTTCCACAACTTGTGGATCCATTATTTCCATAAGAGACCCTTGGTGAAGTCCTTCAGTGAAGAAATGGGACAAGCTTTGCTTTGCACCTAAATCATTAATAAAAATTGGCTTCTTTCTTGTCAAAAGTTCCACAAGTATTACTCCAAAACTGTATACATCACTCTTCTCGGTAAGTTGACCGGTATGATAATACTCTGGATCCAAGTAACCAAATGTTCCTTGAACAATTGTCACCACATGGGTCTCATCAAGTGAAAGAGATCTTGAAGCACCAAAATCTGAAACCTTTGTGGTCAAGTTGTCATCTAATAGTATATTTGAAGACTTTACATCTCGTGAAATATTGGTATTGTAGCTGCCGAGTGTAGATAAGCCGAGCCCCTTTGCTTCCTTTGCAATCCTTATGTGATCATCCCATGAAAGCAAGCATTTTACTGAAGTATCCTTGTGAAGAAGTTCATACAGAGTTCCATTTGAAATGAACTCATAGACAAGCAAGGGCACCTCATCTTCTAAGCAGCAACCAAACAGTTTCACCACATTACGATGAATGATTTGAGACAAAATGACAACCTCGTTGATAAATTGGTCTATCTCTATTTGCTCCACTATTTTGGACTTTTTATGGCCACCACACGTTGGTCGAGATAAAATCCCATTATAAAGCGTTCCGTGTCCTCCACAACCAAGAATACGAGTAGCATCAAAGTTGTTGGTCGCCTCCTCTAGTTCCTCCAACGAGAATATCTTTGTTTTGCTTGTAACACTTTCATCTGAGATCAATTGCTCCAATAGCAGACCTTGATTTTTCTTGAAGTGTGCTCGTCGAAGTCTCTTTTGGATGCCTTTCTTCCACTTCTTGGCAAGTAGAATTACACCCAAACCAATAAATATGGAGCCAAGGCCACAGCTTATTCCAATTGCAATACCTATGTACATTTATTGTTGTTTTGAAATCATGTTAACGTTTACGAATTATAATTTCACGGGAGTTTTGTTTGGTATGGCTTACCCAAAAGAAGATTCCGTTGCTTAGCTGATGTAACACAACGCCTCTTGATGAAATCAAATTCTTGGGTATGAGAGCACGGTGTGCACCTATAGCTTCCCGGGATGTTTTGACATGTACCATTGCAGTAGTTTAACAGTGAGCATTCATCAATATCTGTAGACAATCAGTTCTCGTTATTCGTTATATATGTTGATCATCATAATAAGAATGATGAAAAGGAATCTCCTGTCTAAATCTGCCTAAGTCTGATTTAATCAACTATAGACTCAACTATATTAGAGTATGTGAATTTGTTAATTTTCTTTCCATTACAGGTGTGAACTATGTTATTGTTGTAGCACATACTGAAGGAGGAAAGGTATGTACCTGTGCAGCCGTCCTGTATATACGGATTTCCTGTGTAGCCAGAAGAACACTTGCAACGATATCCCATAAATATTTCCCCATGGGTCACGTTTTGGCAATCACTTTTTACACTACGGCATGCATACTTACTTCTATTCTTATTCATAGCTTGTTGACAAGATGAATTTGCAACTGCCCATTGTAGAACAATGTAATATCCCATAGAAAAATCAAAATCGTCTTCCACAGGGCCATCGATGCCCCCTCCTCCACTTTCGCTGGTCTGGGATGTTATTACTTCTTTCCCGAAGCTTGTATTGCTTAGCATGTTGCTAATCGTCAGAGTCCCGTCTTCTACTGACAGACCAGTCACGTGAACCTGTGTACCTCCTCTTCGAAAAAGCGTCTCATTTGCAGCTGTACAGTTAAGTAGGAACCTTTCGTTTCCGAAACAATCCTCTTTGAGCCCGAAAGGGAAGGGAATGGCCATGTCGCCACAGGACCTCTGGCAGTGTTCTTTAGGCTTGGGGTTGTAATCTGCTTCATAACAGTAGATTCATAGAGTAAGAACAATAAGATATAAACTTAAATATTTTATTTTTTTTATTTGGAGAAAATCAAGCAGGGTGTCAGGGAGAGCACCTTGCATGCATCCTTCGGAAAGGTAAGCATTGCCTATGTAATCATCATTGGAGCAGCGGCAGGTGTAACCTCCAGGTGATGCATTTGTACAAATGCTGTCGGTGCCACCACAAGCATAGGTTGCCTTGTTCATCTGCGCGATTTTGCAGCTTGGTTGGTCCATGATGGCAACCTCCAGTAGAGCGTCAGTAATGTTGCTTGCATTTGTCCAAATTGATAAAATATCTTCCTCAGATCGCGTGTAATGATATCCACCGAACGACATGAAAGCCATGATTCCAGGATGCTGAGGACTTGACCGTGCTGAAATATTGTCAGCCCGAACTATTGTTACCTGAAAGCCTGAGGTGTTGTTTCGTAGATTGATGTTACAACAACCAAACCCAATGCAAGGCCCTTGATTCGGCAATACCTTGCCGTGGCACCTGCTCGTGCAGGAGCCGATTGGGTTTCTCACAGAGTCAAATAAGTCAACATCGAAATCACAGCCAAGGAAGAGGAAACTGTTATCATAATCGATAGTAACTAGGAATTCCCACAGCGTTCTTTGCGGGAAGTAAAAAAAAAAAAAATGCAATGATCATAAAGAGAGTTTCATATTATCATCTCATCCGGATAGGGACATGATTTTGATAGATGGTCTGGCTCGCCCTGATGGAGTCACTATTTTTTGCGAACACCGAGACAGTATATGTTGGCGCATTCAATCAAAACTAAATAATAATAGTGGAAGATTTCAAATGCAAACTGAACTTTGTTGCTATGGTTCGATCAGTGCAGTTCATATGAATCCATAGTGACATGTGAATAATTACAATCACTTTTTTTCCTCAACAACATTATTTAAAAAAAAAGGGAATTGCAATTGTCAAAGATGGAGAACTAATCTATGTATGTTATGTATACTACAACTGTAGGCATCATGCTCAATTTTCCTAGAAGCTACTGTAGCATCTAGTAAACTGTTGCCTTGTTTGTTCAATGTTATCCCTTGATTGTTGAGGAACCCAAATGAAAAGGCCTGTCTTTGCTCTTTATGGAGATTTCAGTTCAGATCCTCAGGGACACGCCCGACAGGTTGAAGGTGGTGGTCTGGCTCCATCTCCAGCCAAAAAGAGGGTAGCATCAACGGTTCAGCAACAGTACCCATCTAAACTACATGCATTTTACAGGTGCCAGTACCCTTACTTCTCTGTAGTTATCCTAAAATATTAAAGATCCCATCTCAACTTTTTCTTCTCCATACATTGTAGAGGTGACTTGATCTCTGTCAGTGTTGATCTTTGCCAGTTTGTTACAACCTAAAAAATCATGTGATATCTAAGCATCACATCTGAAAAATTAAGACATATCTAAGCATCCTTAGGAGCATCTGATCTGCCACACATGACTATTCTCTGTTCCATCTATAAAATCTTGGCCATCAAATAAAAGTGAAATTCAGGAGCTCTCTTCCTTTTTTTTTTAAAAAAAAACCCACTGTGATATGGTCACAGCAACCTGAATGCAATTTTATATGAGATTCGAAGCTATGCAATTGGTCAATTAGAGAGCATTTAGAGTTGAATTATGAAATTTGAAGATGATCCACAACTTTCTTATGAACGGATCATGAGAATTTAAGTATAAAAATAGAAGGCCTAAATATGTACAAAAAATCAATGAACAAACAAACCTATGTATCACTACAACATCTGGTTCAGTCAATCTACAAACACTTCAAAGGAAACAGAGGAGAGGAGGAGGGAGGAGATACTGACCTTGGGCCTTGGGTCCTCAGCTTAGGGAGGACACCGGTGGGGAGGGACTGGGCGGGAGGATGTGCAGGAATGACCTTCTGGAGAGATGAAGAGACTGACGGGACCACCTTCCAGTCGGGAGGAGGCGTAGACTGCAGGACTACCTACCCGGTGAGGTCGTAGTGAGGCGATATACACAAAAGAGCTTCTGAATGCAGGTAACCAAATGTAACATAGATAAGGCAACATAATTACAGAAGAATTCTTTACCTATCAATCCAATGGGAGTACAGGGGAAAGGGACCAAGTAGGAAGGCGACAAACACAACACCAGAGATGACACCAAACTGATCTGTACATGCATAACATCAAGTTAATAGGTCTCATTCATGTTTTTCGCATTCTGTACAGTATTTGAACGAAATTAAAAGATCAAGCCACAGAAGTGACACAAAATGATTTTTAGGGTATGTGAAAACCTACCAATATACATATAATGTCTGCACAAATATTGCATGGGAAATTAAATCTCAATCAGATCCTTACAGCTCATTGATAATACTAAAATAAAAGAAAATAAACTGAATCAGGCTATAATCCTAGCCACAATAAAACTACTCGCTAAACTGTTGATTTAGGTGAGTCAACAACAACTGAATTTGATTACAAATAAAAGAGTAGTAACACACAAAAAATGACAAATGCTACAATATCGTCAACAACTTAGAATTGAAGGTCAAAGCAGTAAAGTCAGAAAACATCAGTATGATTGATTTTCACTATATATAAGATATTTTCACTATAAATTCATAATCCATACCTCTATAACATAATTTCAGATAGAAAAGAGACATTGGGGAGCTTGCCAATTAGGTTGATAAAGAAAGAAACCATATTGGTGCATCTGAAGGCGTTTGTCATCACCAATGCCACGCCCATGCACTGGAAGCTGTAGTTGGCGCTGCCACGGGCATATCAACGATGACCTGCAGTGAGACAAAAACAAATGATCAATTTGCAGAGTTGAAGAATGCGATGACAATTCATTAAGAAAATTCATAATAATTACCTCTGTAATATAATTTCAGATACAAACCCCTGTTTTATTTTTTGTAGAAAATATGAAAATAGCATCTCTCAACCTGTAACTTATCCTTGGGAAAAAAGAAGATGTACACAAACATATCCCTAGTTTGCTCAAGCAAATCATTGGTAGGTTTGTTCCCAATTAACAACATACAAAAATTTTAAAAGAACCAAAAAGAAAGTTGGCTTTGCCCCTATTGATGTTGGCTTTGCCATGGTGTTTGCCAAAACTAAGAAGATAACTAACAGGCCCTTCCATATCTATTAAAAAAATTCACATTCATAGTCATCCAGAGATAGTCATGGTTACTGAGAGATATGTTTTGGGGGACGATAGACTGAGAGATAAACCTGCTTTCAATAGCAAAAACCTCAATGCCCTTTCCTATAAAAAAATTATACACAGGCAAAAATATAAATAAGATGAATCAGTACAAAATAAGCCTTTGCCGTGGAGAGTATTCTGAGTCATGGTTAGATAAGACACATCCTGTAGAAAGATGGTGCACAAAGGGCTAGACATGACCATATACTGGACAGGACAAAACAAATTTGAATACTGTGAGGAAAGGTGGCTTCATCGGAGAATCACATGTACATTTACATTTAGCAAACAAAAGGGAAAAATGCAGAGTGTATCTCTGGCATCATTATTTTTCAGCTGTGACACCTGCGAAATATTCTGCAAATTTAAACAACAATAGGCAATCATTCATTAATATACTGAGCATGTGTTTTTGCAACAAATATTTACTGTTCTATAATAGGAAATCAAAAGGTTAAGGACATGATGATGACCTGAACATTGAGAGAATTGCAAAATTCAGCCGCAGCATTGATGCCGCTGAGCAAGTTGCCAAACACCTTGAATCATCTATCGGCATCTATTATGAGCGCTTACCAAGGAAGAAGGTTGGCTGACATAGCGTGCCTGTCACATGATGCAGGATGAGTTAGGTAGTATTAGCGAGAGGGAGTGCCCCTTCAATTGGCTTTGCATGTGCGGTTCAATCTATCATATGATACGGGGCAATTGAACGAAGAAAGAAAAAAAGGGGAAAATGTAGAAATAAAATGAGGGGAAAAAGAGAGGATACCTGGTGCCCCCATCTCCCTGTGCTACAACGGAGGACGCTTGGTGCCTCCATGCGTCGGCGGGCGGCAAGCGCGGGCGTCGCTGCTGCAGGAGCACGTCGAGGACGAAGCGCGGCGTACCTGCGTCGGTGGGCGGCAGGTGCGGCCCTCGCTAGTGCAGGAGCGCGGCGAGGACGAAGCGACGCGAGGGAGATGGCCGGAGGCGGGGTTGCGCTGTCGTGCGGCGACGGTGCGGCGCTGCTGCAGCGCCCTGCGTGTCGCGCTGCGAGGCCGGGGAGGGTGCAGCGGCGGAGCAGACGGGCAGGACCTGGGAGGCCTCCCACGCACAGGTCCAGGGTGCCGCCCGTAGGGTTTGGCCGTATATGTTTCTAGTGGAGTCGGAGAAGGCAGAGGGGTAGGGGAGGCGGACAGATGAAGACAGATGAAGTGCCGAGGAGGGAAGAGGCCGCCGGATTTTTGATTTTTTTCCTCTTCGTGCGGTAGCAGCGAACGGATGCGGAAGCAACGGACGGAGAATAGGCCGCGCTGAGTTACCAATCACGT
>JADLZK010006893.1:0-42295 GCA_015847255.1 Hyparrhenia diplandra
CTAATCAACGGTGACCATTGGATATGCTAAGTTTTTACCACATAATTACCCACCAATGCCATTATTATTATTTATAAAACTTAAAATATGACCACAAAATAAAATACTGCGTGGCTATGTATACTAAACACGTCTAGGGCTCTTTCACGTCCTTGCTGCCGCCGCCGGTGACTCCAAAAAGCATCGACCCTGTCAATCTCAAATTCACCGGCAACAACTCAGGTGAAGAACTGCAACTAGCAGACTATCCTGTCCCTAGGCGGCACCAACATGTACAGGTATGTGTTCTTTAATTACTTGGCCCTTCTTGCCGCCGGGTAACTAAATTTCAACGGTGACAATTTTGCTGAACTAATTCCATGGTTCATCCTGCATTCTCGGTGCTACTCCAACACGGGTGCATGCTCTTCCATGCATGGTTCTTCCTGCCACCAGGCTATCCAAACAGAGGTAACCCTACAATCTAACTTTCATCAACAACTCAGGTTAACCTATTCCATGGTTCATCCTGTTGCCGGGCTTAGGGGCGGAGCTAAGGGGGTCAGGGGGTCCACCGACCCCTTGTGGCCCATACGTCGGACCCACAGGATGTTAAAAAAATAAAAAACACCCTATTTGTATTAAAAAAACATATTTGTATATAAAATTATAAATGGTTTACTGATTTATATATATAAAAAATTTGGTGCACCCCCTGGGGCTCAACAGCTAGCTCCGCCACTGGCGGGCTACTACCTCCAAAAAAGGTAACGTCAATGTGAATTGAGATTCAACGTTCTTATTTTATTGTCTTTCTTTTCTTATTCTTAAATTGACATAACTCATACGTTAAATTGGTTTCATTTAGTCCATGCAATCCAACATGTCATAAATTAAGGATAAAAAAACATGGAAAATGATAGTCGAGAATTCCCTCAAAAAAGATAGTCAAGAGAATAATAGGTAAAATATCCAAACAAACAAATCATCTACTTCTTACATGCATAATCAATGAACCTATTTCCTTAGCAGCAACCATGTTCTACATGACTCCAACGGAGCCTCCATGTTAATCCTCACCGGATTTAGAAAAAAAAATAAATCCTTAAAATTCCCACAATAATCAGAACTAGCTGGCCTTTGATTTGGTAGGCACTAATCATCACCAATAATAGCCATTAGATCTATCGTAGTTTATTAAAAAAATTATCCACCACTACCATTATGAAAAATAACCTAAAGTAACCCCTAGATTTATATATTAATTACCTAACTTTGCGTTATAAATCATAAAATTTTGTCTTAATTAATGGAAACTCACAGCGTAATAACTCAATTAAAAATTAAAAAATTCTAATTATATCTCTCATCCCATCTCTCTCATGGTATTAGCAAAGCTCAGCCGCCGCTCAAATATAGTCGCCGAATGAGAAAAAAAAGTGCCTAACCTTACTACCCCGCGTGCGCGCTAGGTATGTGGTGGCGCTTCCCTCCCCTGTCACATTGTACCGTGGGTTTTTGGCATCCCTGGCCTATGATCGATCTATATCTGTTTGTTTGGAAGTACCAAGTAGTCGTTGTCATTTTGTTGCCTGATCTCGATCTCCTATTAATTTGATCTTAGGCGTACATGTTTCGCAAATCATCAGGAGCAACATGCAGATTGGCAGAATATCATGCATGCGTATATGGTTTCATGGATGAGCTAGCTGGTACTGGATAGGTATGCCCACAACAGCTGAAAACCGGCGGTGTCCTTTTGCCGCATAATACAGGAGTGTGCAATGCGCCGATGCAGGAGGAGCAAGGTTGGTTTTCCTGTTGCCGCGTCCATCCTCACTCTTCAGCACACGATTGAGACTCAGAGAGAAGACCGGTAAGTTGTGCACACAACTACATATCTATATAATCTAATATATTGCCATTAGTATATTATCTCTACTATAAAGACCACTTCTTTCTATTTTTGGACCGACGATTATCGGCCAACGGATCCACGAACCGAGAGCTCAGATCAAAAGTTTGTCAGGAGGTCTTACATCTCTCACGTCCCACCGCGAAAAACTCCGACGCCCACGCCCACGCCCACGCGACCCCGAGTCCACGGTTCCAATCCACGGAGTCTACGGTTCCGATCCACGGAGATCACGGGTCCTGCTCGCGGCGATCCCGCCCGACGTTGTGGAGTCTGGCCGCCGCGCCCGCGTGGAGTCCTTCTGGCTGCGCGACGGCGCGACGCACGACGCTCCTCCCTGCCCCTCCTCCACGCACGTCCTTCTGGCGGCGCCTACGCAGCGACGCACGTCGGGCTGCGCGACGGCGCGACGCACGACGCTCCTCCTGCCCCCTCCTCCACGCACGTCCTTCTGGCGGCGCCTACGCAGCGACGCACGTCCTTCTGGCGGGGATCGGCGATCGACGACGCACAACCTTCTGGCGCGACGCAACGCACGTCCTTGTGGTGACTTTGGGCGACGCGCGACCTGGTAATTATATTTGTCAATTTGTCGTACTTCCTTTCAGCTGTGCTTTTGAACAGAAAAAAGTGGATATATGCCAGAAGATGAAGCTGCCAAATATTGTGCTTGGCTGGAATTAGCACAGGTACCAAATTTTGCACTTGCTGCTGCTGAAATGGATCTTTTGTACCAAGACATTTATGCTTTAGAGATAACCTACTGAAAACCTGATATGGGTATGCAGATGCATGTGTGTGGGGAGGGAATGATGGAGCAATGTCCACCAGCATCAAAAGCCATTTTGCTGTAATATGTATAAATAGAAGATGGATAGTGGTAAGTACGGACTTCTTTCCTTCCTCTTTTTCGTTTTATTGCAATAGTTATATGAACCAGGCTGCGTTATTTTTCTTTGTGGTGGCTGGATCTAAAGAAAGCGTGAATCTATTCTTTCAAAAAAAGTGGTTGACAGTAGGGAATTTTCCAGCAGTGTGCTGAAGAGCCTGAAAAAGAAAGGTGTGGGCACTAGCGATAACTGGGCACTAGCGATATTTAGACTTTTCAAGGTATTTTGGATTTCACAGATTTTTCCCTCGGCCCCTACTAAACGTAACAGACTTGCAACAAAGACTCCGCTGGTTATTTCTGCCCCTTTACTAAGGTATATTCTGGTAACATTTGTGTGCACTTTTTTTGTAATATGATGTGCCTTTGGATCTTCTTTTCTCAGGTTATGGAAGTTTTAAATTCAGTCTGAATTATGATGTTAAAAACATATTTAGATACTCATGTTTCAATTGATAGTTGAGTTTGTCGATAACTCTGTCCGAATGTGGGATTTTCACAATTTGGGCTCGTGAGGAGCTGGTTCTCCATTTCACAAACTTGAGGATCATAAAGCTGTTCTTTGTGTTCAGACATGTCAAGATATGGCTGGTGATGGGCTTCGATCATCTTGAGGAGAAGACCAAGCTTCTGCATGCTCTCATCAATGATAGGAAGCTATCAGATCTTTCAAAGTTAAAGAAGGTAGCTTAAATTTGTCTATCTAATTGCAAGCAAGTCTGAAAACCTTTGATTATTGATGCTGTTCTTTGGTCTTGGCGCAATTATGCATGTAGCCAACATTGATCATTTGCGGGGGTCAAAACTTTCTAGCTTACTATCTAGCAAGTATTTGCTAAGAAATTGGTGAAACTGATATAAGAGTTTATTTATACGATAATGTCAAACTGTCAAACTGGTATAGCAACATGAGGAATTAGTTGTGTTGCGACACAATGAAAATAAGTGATTAATAGGGTCAAAACTGAATTATGTTCCATCAAACCTGGTGAAACCTGCACACCTTGCACATGTTTTATCGCTTTATATGAATTCAAACTTTGTCTGCTTGCTTTTCAGTGAAATGCACCATGCGATATTTTGAGTAGCTCTGAATTCAATTTTGTGGGGGCCTTGAAAAGTTGAGACTTTTCAATTAATACTTTATTTACCCTGTTACTTTTTTTTTTGTTGGGCTTTGTCAATGCTTCCAGGGTGTGGATTTCTTGGAAGCATACAACTGTGCTTGAGCTTCCGAGCATTTTTAATGATGAACTGGGGGAGTTGGTTTGTTGACCACGGTCAAATGGAGCATTCAGTTATGGTGATTTGGACTGGATATTGAGTTTGCGGGAGCTGTCAATTACAATATTTTTGGTTCTGTAGTTACTTTAGTTTTTTTATTTTTGGTTAAGCCCACTAAAGTCTATTTTTCGTTTCTTGTTTTATTAAAAATGCAAACAGGATCTTCACGTATGTTGATGTCATTTGATTTTTTTTTCCTATGCGAAAATAAATCCGTAGCGTTAAGCACGGGCATTATACTAGTATATAAACAAATTAGTAACATGCGTAGAAGATATATGTGCTGCATGATGGAGCTCATGCACCACTGGCCTAGAACATTAATGAGAATTTCGGCATCCCATCCACGGCACGATCACACGACATGCATCTAGGTCAGAGTTGGTTGTCTCGATGCAAAGGACTCGACAACAAATTAACCTCTAGCTATAATGTGACGGTGCTGACAGCTGCAAACACAAATTCATCACTGGTTACATTTTTTTAACATATGCGCTCAAGCACTATATCCTGCTGATGATCCAAGGAAATCCCCACATGGGCATTACATTTATAAATGGATTAACATCAAATTTAAATAGCTTGAGATTTTTTAATCAAGTATTTACACTATAACAAAGCAGTATGTTAATTAATTTTGCCATTATAATATGCACATGGTCGAGTAGATCTTCTAAAGCTAATTTCTATGAATCTGTATCAGCTGGATATGTCTGAATAATATGTCTGAATATGTCTTCATGCATCAATCTTTAAATATCTCTTATAACATAAATAAGTAAAAAAAGCACTAGATGGAACTTACGTTGTTGTTGATTGCTTAGTGTGTCACAGGCATGGTATTTGTGTCAAATAAAGCATTACTTAATAATGAGAAGGTGCTATACATAATATGATTATACCAATTAATATTGATATCAATAGAAAGTTAAAAACTCATGTTTATTAATAGGATTGGAGGAGGGAACCTCATGTTGAACTAAAAGAAGAAGTCCTATAAAAAGAGTACATTAAAAGGAAGAGCAAGAACGTTAAACCCAACATATAAATTCCTATATATTATCGGCACAAAAGAAATATTACTTTAAAAATATTTTTTTCTAATGACTTAACAACCAACAAGAAAATATTATTTGAATAACCATATGCAATTTAATGATCCATGTATCCATAGTATAAACATATTGACAAAATATTTTATTAGTACAAAAAAAGTAGAAAAGTTATAATTTACAAAATATATTATATAACCATCTTCTCTACTTACTGATTACAAAAATGATCTTTGATGCAACGATAAAGACAACCTCAAAAACTGAACCTACAACGATGTTGCCAAGCTCAACAAGGTAATCTATTCTTCTGTAGTTAGTTTTCTGTGAAATACCACATATATTGATCATATATATCAAAAGCTATATTAGAGCACATCATGCCAACCCACGAAGCCTTATAAATCAAATGATTGATATGGAAACAAACATATGTTATCATCACTTTTTCAAGGGTGAAACAAACACGCCAAATAGTTTCAATGATGATGATGTAAGAGAGATATGTAAGGTGGATATGGATTAATCTCATTGGTTAAAATATATATTAATTAGATGGGAATAATTCTATTACTTAAAAATCCCATAATTAAATATTTCAACTAAATGCATATTGGAGATACACAATATAAAGGAAAAAACTATGGATGAAAAAAACTTCAAATCAATATTTGATAGTTATCACAATTTATAAGCTATAGAATACCTATTATAGCAATTGTTTTAGATAATTAACAAAGGGGAGAAGATATTTAATATATGTAGTTCTTATTAATGTTAAAAAAAGTTAGTGTATCAACAGATTCTAACCCCGTGCGAGCACGGGGTTGGTGAGTTAGTTGTACTAACCAATAGGCACAATGTTTGTGCTTGCAGCCTTGCAGGAGAGACGGCATGTCAAAACCATTACCCACGTGCTACCACCGATGGTACCTAGTACACATCACAGAGAACCTAGCGATGAGTTCTAGTGTGCTTTTAGCGAAAACAAGCGTCGCTAACTCTGCTATAGCATATGCTTTTGATTCCCGCTTAAGAATTCCAGAGGTCCTACGATTCTTCAGCACTCTGTGCTTAGAATCATTTTGGGTGTCCTCACACGAGACGCAACTCACAACACCGAGCCATACAATGGTTCATTAGGAAGGCAGCTACATCAACCACCTTCAAGCTAGTATGACACCTCTTGAGCTCTGTTCAGTGCGTCACTGCACTCTTCAGAAACTTCTCTTGTACTGCTGCGTTTGGTGGTTGCAACTCTGTGTTTCTACTGCTTAGCTGCCCAGCAGCACTCTGTTTACCATAGAAATCGTGGCTGTACCTGGGTGATCAGCAATGCTATTTATAGTACTCTCCTATTACTTTAACCCTGTTTCGTATGTGCTGTGAGAAACATTTGATTCTGGTGTGTTCAGGTGCATCTCCTCTCGTAATAAAACTGATTTATTTATACCATACAAAGAAAAAACCAGAACAATGTTTGCTCCATTCATGAGTTCATACATTACACCTCAAACAAAAAGTCATTGTTCTCATTTTCACGCCACAAACATCATAGTTCAAAATATGGAAAGACACTTAAAAGTTATGTTGTCACGAACAGATTCTTACTACACATACTTCATACTTTCAGGCTAATTGAACACAAAACTTGAGTTGATGTCCACAATCTCCGGACAGGATTGCAGCTGTGCCCGCCCAGAAGTGGCCGATAGGAAACCTACCGGTGACCTGCCGGCTGCCACTAACAGACGACTCTCTGCAAACCAACTTAGCCCAAAGTGCCTCTCCGAGGGCGCACACTCAGCCTAGTGTCATATCCTCTGGCTAAAAACTTAGACATTGAAAAAATACGTAGCTAATATTCAAAATTCAGATGTTCACAAATCCATCTAATTCATTTCATTAAAATTAGGGGATGAATTAACAAATGCCCAACAAATTAGCTACTTGAGACCAAATTTCAGTGGAGGGATAGGCCGATTTCGGTCCCACTCACGCATCCTTTCACCCTGCAGCGGAAATCAGGACCGCTGACCTCCCAAATTTATGGCGGCAAAAGAAGAGAAAGGCACATTTTGCCCTCCAACAAATAAATTGTGTGATCGGATCAAACAGCACAGTAAGTATATACCAATGCACAAATCCACTCATCTAAATTCACCGCAAATCCAAGGACTACAAAGAGCTGAAACTGTCTGGCCTAACTAGATAGACATAATAAATAGATAAACATAACATCTTTTTTGCTTGCAAACAGTAGTCAAGCAATTGATGGTGGAAAGACAAAGTAGGCAACATGACCATATATATGCATCCCCTCTAGTCATCAGTTTTGCATCTCCTCTCCCACATTCTGCATCTTATCTTCCTTTTGCTGTGTCATCTCCCTCATTCTCAGTCCTTGTTGGCAGGTAATATCTGATGTAGCCCGTCTCTTCAATATTGTACTTGAACACCACGAGCTGGGGCGAAAAAGATTGATAGTCACTTGATCAGACAGGGGCAGACGCCTTGGAGAAGGAGTTCATGCGCCTCAGGTCAAGGAACAAAGGAAACCTGTTCTTTCATCTCTATAGTGGTTTTTGGCTGCATTGATACAAACATGACCCACAAATTAGTGCAGATACACGTGAACAGGATCCATTCTATAGTATTTCTTAAAAATAGTAGTTGAATGGCACATGATACTAAACATGCTACGCCATATGATAAAACCATTTGAAATTTACAGAATAAACAGATGGTAATCTGCACTGCAGAGTAGTAAACCACCTCACCCAGATTTTACAAGTAAGAAGGAAATAAGCAATAACTGAAAAAACAAACGCCCAATTCAATCCTATTTACCAATACCAATGTAATCAACCAGATGAAGAGCCATGTTCCACTTTATGAAATACTCCATGTAGACAAATTCACAAATCCAGAGACTAAAATACTCCCAACACAGCAGAGCAACATTAGGAAACAAAGTGAATTAGCAACTCAGCATGGTACATTGAGATTCTAGGGCAGTATGTATGCATGTTCTGCTAATCTGGTGTCTATCCACATTAGGTGAGGAACCAAGAATGCTAACAACATTAGGGCATTAAGAATCGACAACACATCAGTGATATGATTGTTCAATGCATTTCATGTTACAGTCACATACAGATATTCAGATGATGATATCAAATTCCGATTTGAGGGGTCAAAAAGGTAAGTACCTTGTCACCAATTTGTGTCTGCCTGTGGAAAATTGATGAATTCCCAGTTTTTCCCCCAGTGTAGAACATGACACCCTTCTCATCCACCGAGATGGCGACATCTACGGCAGGAGTTGGAAATGGTTCAGGTGCAGAACTAGAATCCTCCATGCGCAACAATAACAGTTAGCCTTTATAAATCATCAGGTAAAATCTATGTACCATTGCCAGTGTCCTCGCTGTCGTCGAAGCAGCTGAGCTTGTTGCAGATACCCACAAACTTGGCAGAGGGCATGCTGATCCTGGCCTTGTACTCGGATTCCATGGATTCCGGGATTTCCATGGGCAAGCCGTTGGTGTCCACGAACTTGAAATCAAAATACGAAATCTCACCATCGTCTGTTCATCCCTTTCCACAAACGTACCCACCCAAAATAAGCACACACAGGATCAGGGCAAAAGAGCGGCTAGCGCAAAATTAAAGGCACTTACCGGGCGACTCGAGCTTGCAGCTAACGACCTCGGTAAAGTCGTGCTCGGACTTGATGGTGATGATGTCGTCTTTGTTGGCGCAGCGGAAGACCTTGGCCATGTCGGTGAGGTTCAGGCCCACCGAGAGGCCGCCATTGTAGCGGTAGTGTTTGAAGGCCTCCGGGCGGAGGAAGAGCTCGACGAGCGCGATGCCGCGGGTGTCCAGGGCCTGGAGCTTCAAGCCCGTGGCGGAGAAGTCGAAGTAGGCCTCACTGAACAGGTCGTCGCTGATCGCCTCCAGGACATTCTTGAAGAGGGTCCCCTGCGGCAGCTGCAGCTCAAACAGGGTGGACGACATCGCTCCCCGGCCTCTTGGCGGCGGTGTAGATGGGGAAACCCTAGCTAGGATCTGGGCGGGTGCGAGGAGGGGTTTGGAAGGGGAAAGAAAGGGATCCATCGCTCCCTCGGGAGAAGATGGGCTCTGCTGCTACGAGAAAGTTACCAATCTCAGACTTGGTTTCACGGGCCGTGCTGCCACGTTACCAATCTCCTCGTTCGTCAGTCCCTTCCCCCCAACCCTGGACCTGGAGTGGCGGCGTCGGCGATGAAGGGCGGCGGGCGTGGGCGGCGCATCGACACCTTCGGCCCCTGCTCCTACCGCCGCTCCGGCATCTGGAACAGGTCTGCATCTCTGATGCTCCTGCATCTTCAATCTCTCCATCCATCCCCTGCTGCTGACTTGCTATGCAATTGCGGGCAGGTAGCTGTCGGTGGAGAGGAGCCGCTCCATCTTCGTGCGCCTCTTGCCAGAGCCCGGCCGGGTGGCCAAGGAGCAGCCCCTCTCGCGCGCTTCCTGCTCCTGCGTCTCCCCCTGGTACCATCTCTATATATTCTCTAAGCATTCCAGATTCGACCAACCCTTTCTTTGGCCAGATTCTTAAAGATTCAGTCTTTCTTTGCTCTAAGCATTTCAGATTCTCGCTTAAAGATTCAACCCTTTCTTCGGCCACAAGATTCAGTCTTTCTTTGCACTGCACAAATAATTTGCCTGGTGCTGCTCCAGTGTCACTAGTAGATTACATGCCATACTACATGTCTTTTGTGATATATAGTCAGTACATTAATGCCCAACCTTAGGCTCCCATGATGCTTATGACTTGTTTCTCTAATTTTTTTGGGGGAATATATTCTATTTTTCACCTTTACGAGGTTAAACTATCATTCATTTTTTTGGGGGAATATATTCTGTTTTCCACCTTTACGAGGTTAAATTATAGTACTATCATTCAGCTATGAGCCTATGACTAGTTATAAACTGTCCTTCTTCCAATTCTTGTCATCGTATTCCTCTTAGAAACGTTTAGGGAAAAGTTTCTTGATCCACCATCTGCCGACTGAATCTCAATTTATGAGACAATCTGTAAAAGACCATAAGAAACACAAGAATTAGGAATAGCAGCAAATGCAGTCAGCTGGTGCTGCTGCTGCTGCTTTGAGTTTTACTTCACAGGAAAGCATTCCAAAGCCCATAATAGTTGCTTGCCAGTCAGGAAACTAATTTGAAGCTCTCTAATCCAGTAAACGGCAAGACTAGTTGCACAAGGCTACACTCAAGTTGAGGGCCTTGACTTTGGTGAAACATATGCTCCGGTGGCAAGATTAGAGGCAATTAGAATCCTATTAGCCTATGCATGTGCCCATGACATCAAGCTATATCAAATGGATGTGAAGAGTGCATTTCTCAATGGCTTCATCAATGAGCTAGTATATGTTGAGCAACCTCCCGGTTTTGAAGACTATCACAAGCCAAATCATGTGTACAAGTTGAAGAAGGCATTGTATGGCTTGAAGCAAGCACCTAGAGCATGGTATGAGAGGTTGAGAGACTTCTTACTCAAGAAAGGCTTCAAGATGGGGAAGGCCGACACTACTCTCTTCACCAAGAAGATTGGCAAGGATTTGTTCATCTTGCAAATATATGTGGATGATATCATATTTGGGTCAACAAATCAAGCATATTGTGAAGAGTTTGCAAAAATGATGGTCAAAGAGTTTGAAATGTCTATGCTTGGAGAGCTCACTTATTTCCTTGGACTTCAAATCAAGCAACTCAAGAATGGTACATTCATTAGCCAAGGCAAATACATAAGAGACATGATCAAGAAATTTGATATGCAAGATGCAAAGGCATATCTACACCAATGGGTACAAGTGGCACCTTGGATCAAGATCTCAAAGGCAACATGGTTGATCAAAAGCTATTTCGGTCATTGATTGGTAGTCTACTCTATGTGACCGCATCAAGACCGGATGTCATGTTTAGTGTGTGCTTATGTGCAAGATTTCAATCCTCACCAAGAGAGAGTCATTACAAGGCCGCAAAAGAATATTGAGGTACTTGAAGCATACACAAGATGTTGGCTTATGGTACCCTAAGGGGTCTAGCTTTGAGCTTATTGGATATTCGGACTCGACTATGGTGGTTGCAAAATCAATAGAAGAAGCACTAGTGGGACATGCCAATTTCTTGGAAGATCTCTTGTCTCATGGTCCTCAAAGAAGCAAACAAGTGTGACACTCTCTACCGCCGAAGCCGAATATGTTAGTGCGGGGAGTTGTTGTTGTCAACTACTTTGGATGAGGTCCACATTGAAGGATTATGGATTTGATTTTAACAAAGTACCCTTGTATTGTGACAATGAGAGTGCTTGCAAGATGACTCAAAATCCGGTGCAACATACAAGAACCAAGCATATTGATATAAGGCACCATTTCATTAGAGAGCATCAACAACAAGGAGATATTGCAATCCATCCAATTGGTACCGAAGATCAACTTGCCGATATATTTACCAAGCCACTTGATGAGAAGAGATTTTGCAAGCTTAGAAATGAATTGAACATTCTTGACTTCTCCAATATGAGTTGAATGCACCCCACATATGTGACATGCCTCTCCATAGAGCCAAAGCAAAGGTGAAATTGTTTGACATGTCATCATAATATCTAAGGACTTGTTAGCTCATATAGACATACAACTTGGTTCCTTAGGTTGCATTCATGGAAAAGCAATGAATTTCAATGTATATATGCCATCACTATTGTTTTATATGTTTGATTGGTCTAGTGATGACATATGACATGCTTGTGGGCTTGCAATCTCAAGTGTTGAATTTGGATATATTGTCATATGTGATTCAACATAGACATGATAACCCTTTCATGAGGTGTGAAGAAGCTTGTCTTTGGTTCAAACCGAATTACATGTGTGGCAAGCTATCCAAATTTGACCAAATTTGAAAACTAATCTTTCCAATATCAAAAGAACCCGATCAATCCTTTTATGTCAATTGTTGACAAAGGGGGAGAGATTAGTGCATAAAGATTAGAAGGGGATCAAAATTTTTGGAAGCACACAAGTAGGGGGAGCAAGCTCATAAGCCATTTGTTGCATTTGTTTGTGCACTAACATATGACTTGCTCTTGCACATGTATTTAAATTTCCTATATACATGCTTGTGTGGTGTATGCTAGTGATACTTTGATTGATGATTGATCAACTAGCATACTTAGGTGGTAACTAGATATTTTGATTTCCGCTCTAAATTTAAGTACCTATGCTTATAATATGATCTCACGAGGTACTTTGAGTTTTTGATGAAATATCTAGTTATCCATGATGCTTGTATGGTGAGAAAGGCGCAACTCGATTGGTATCACGCTTCAAAGGTCCATTCTTTCACCTTAAGCATCATTTGGTAACATGGCTCACTCCCTAAATTTCAATATTCATACATGTATGCAAAGCCTATACCAAACTCTAGGCATACATGTAGGGGGAGCTCATGCTACCAAAAACCGAATTTATTATGTTTGTCCAATCCTATGATTGTAAGCAAAATGCTTGGACAACCATGATAGGTTCAAAAACCTTTAATCATAAAATCTTTATGCGGGTTGTCACCAATTACCAAAAAAAAGGGGAGATTGAAGATCTCTAGATTGGTTTTGGCTAATTGATGACATCCTTAGGACTAATCTCTCTATGCTAAGTGTTTGATTTAGTTGGAGATTGGTCAAGCCAAGTGTGATGCATGGTGGTCATGTTGGATGGATCGAGATGGTTCAATTGATGATCAAGTGCATGACTTGGAGTGGATCGTGGATCAAAATGGGCTCAAGGCAAAGGTATATCATAGGGCCATTTTGATTTTACACTCAAGACACCATAGAGGGTGTGAGTGATTATAGGATCGATAAGCCGTACTATAAAGAGGGGAAAACTATCGTACATATCGATCCTCATGTGCCTCTAGGTTCAAAATCATTTGCATGCATTCTAACCTAGAGAGCTAACCTAACCTTCGAAATTGATTGTGAAAATGCTAACACACGAGCACATGGTGATGTACACGTGGTGGTGTTGGCACATTTGAAGGCGGTGATGGTTGTAGGGTTGAGTTGGGTTTGGGAACCGCTCACCCTCCCGCCGAAACTTGCGAGGCGGATTCGGCGCTTTCGAGAAAATGAGATGCATATTTTCTATTGCGCCGGATGCAAGTTGGTGGTGAAAAACATGCTAGTCCTCGTGCACAAATTGGTATATTTGTTGGATAGCATGTCGGAGAAAAAACGGCGAAGGCGGCGGCGAAACGATGACTTTTTTCGCTTTCGGGCGTGGCCGGACGCACCGGCCGGAAGCTGGTCAAATGTGACCGGACGCCCGGTCGATCGCGTCTCGCGAGCCCCCGCAGCCGGATTTCACCGGGACGCAGGGCCGACGTGGGCCGGACGCTTCCGGGTTTCGGCCGGAAGCGGCGCCGGGCCTTCGAAAGTAGCCGTTGGGCGTGGGCGAGTTCCTTGTCGGTTGTGACCGGACTCCGTGGCCGGACTCGCGGCCGGACTCATTGGCTGGTGAGTCCGGTCGTCGGGTCCGGCCGTTATTTTTTGCAATGATTTTGCACCCCAACGGTTGGATTTCGTGGTGGGGGTATTTATACCCCCTTGGCCGGTTCTAGGAGGTCTCTTGGTCATTTGAAATCATTCCTAACACCTCTAGAGCTGAGCACACATCCTCCTCCTCACTCCCTTTGCTTGAGAGCATCCATTCTAGTGAGTTGAGGTGATTCAAGTGCACTTTGCTTTGATCATTGCATCTAGTGGCGCTTGAGGATCGTTGTGAGCCGGTGGATTTCTTGTTGCTCTTGGGGAGCACCACCCTAGCCGGCTTGGTGATTGGTGGAGGCGTTGGCAAGAGAAGGAGTTTGTTCTTGGCCACCTCCGGTGATTGTGAGAGGACCGTGCATCCTCGTCGGGACGACAAATTGCAAGATAATACATTGCTGGTGTCGGTGAGTACCTCTCATTTGCTTTGGGTGCGGTAAGCCTAAAGGCACTTGGCTTGGAGTGAGCTCCACACCGACCCACACGTGAGAAGGTCGACACAACGGAGACGTAGCTTGAGTGGTGCTCAAGTGAACTTCGGGTTAAATCTTTGAGTCTCTACTTGTCTCTCGTTGTCTCTTGGTGATTGGCTTCATTGGCTATATTATTATTCATCTCACGGTGATTGGATTGACTAGCCTCGACATTGTGGTATAACCTTTCTACACTCTCTTGCATTACTTCCTTAGTTAGTGTGCTAGTGTAGTTTGAGTAGACTTGCTTAGTTGTTAGAGTAAATAGCTTGTTCACCTAGTTGTAAAGTAGCGACTTAGCCCTTGTGAGTGAACTAGAGATCATAACAACTAGAATTGTCAATAGGAGGCTTGCCGACAAGTAGAGCTAGAGCAAACGCGTTTATCGCCTTTTGTTAGTCTAACAAGTTTGTCTAGTGTTTTGTAGAAAATTTTATTAGGCTATTCACCCCCCCTCTAGCCATTTAGGACCTTTCAAGTGGTATCAGAGCCGTGGTCACCGTTTTAGCAAGGATTAACACCCTTCGGTGCAAGATATGGCTAGTATAGCATTCAACCATGTTGGGGGTAAACCGCCTCACTTTGATGGTGAGAGTTCTTTTGATCATTGGAAGAGAAAGATGACCATGTACCTCGGTTCCATACATGAGAGAGTATTGGAGGTGACGGAGAATGACTATGTCATCCTTGATCCCACCAAGCTCACCGATGAGGATAGAGCCAACCGGACTTGCAATCGAATGGCACTCAACACAATATACAATGCCATCGATGCAAAGATCTTTGAAGGCATCAAGGACTTGGATCGTGCAAGTGAAGTGTGGACAAGGCTAAGTGAAACATATGAAGGCACAAAAGTTGTCAAGAGTGCCAAGCTTTATGGACTCAAGAGTGAGTTTGAGACCTTCAAGATGAAGGATGGTGAAACAATTCTTGAGATGTTTCATCGTCTACAAGTGATAGTCAATGATCTCAAGACATTGGGCTACAAGACACAAGATCAAGACTTTTGTCACAAGTTCTTGATTAGCCTACCTTCAAGATTCAAGATGTTGATCCTCATGCTACAAAGAGATGGGCTTGATTCAAAGAAGCCAAATGATCTACTTGGAGAAGTGTTAACATTTGACAAGTATGATCACAACATTGATGAGAAAGAGAAGAAGGAAGAGAAGAAGGTAGAGGAGAAGAAGGTTGTTGCTTTCAAGGCATCCTCTACTTCATGCAAGGGCAAGGCAAAGGCTCAAGAAGAAGAATGTGATGTATCCGGCCTAGAAGAGGTTGATGAAGCACTTGCCTTGGTTGTCAAGAGATTTGGCACCATGCTCAAGTACAAGAGAAGATTTGGGAACTACAAGAAGAAGGACACTTCCAAGGGCAATGATGACAAGAGGCTATGTTGGAAGTGTGATAGTCCCGATCACATCTTTGAGGATTGTCCTCATAGGAAGGACAAGAACAACAACAAAGACCGAAGAAGGGGCAAGAACAAGGCCACCTTCAAGCAAGGCAAGGATGGTGCATTCATTGTGACATGGGATAGTGATGAGTCCGATGAAGAAGAAGAGGGCAAGGCTATGATGGCTCTAGTTGATCAAGACAAGTCCTCTCTATTTGACTCATCCTCCGGCTCATGTTTCATGGCTAAGGCCACCAAGGTATATGATGAACCTTTCTCTAATGAAGTAAAATATGATAGTGAGGATGAATATGATGAATCAAATGAACCCACTAAAGATGAGATGTTTGAGGCAATGGAGCAAGCTAACATTGTTCTCATAGCTAAAGCAAAGGAATGTATGGCCTTGGAAAAGAGAGTTGCCTCTCTTGAAAAGAGCCTTAGGGAGCAAGAAGCATCCTATGAGTGTTTAAAGGAAGAACATGAGGATCTTCAACTTGCTCACACAAAGCTTGAAAAAGCTCATTCCTTGCTAGTAGCTAAGAGTGACAAGGTTGTCTTGGTATCCAAGAGGAATGTTGGTTCAACATGTGACATTATAGATGAACCATTTGTGGTTGATGTTGAAGAACCAAACATACCCTCCACATCCACATCAACCCACTCTACCTCCACTAGTAGTGATGGAAAGATTTTAGATTCATCATTATTAGTTGAGAATGAGACTCTCAAGAGAGAGGTGGATGAGCTCACCCACGCCTTGGGTAAGGCATATGGTGGGGATGCCAAGTTGCTAAAATGCTTGGGTAGCCAAAGATTTTCCCTTAACAAGGAAGGTCTAGGGTATACTCCCAAGAAAGGCAAGAAGGCCTTTGTGACTCCAAAGCCTAGCTTTGTGAAGAGCAATGGTTCTTATTGCTATAGATGCAAGCAAGTTGGGCATCAAGAGCAAGAATGTGCTAAAAAGAACACCAACAAGAAAGCAAACCAAGTGCATTCAATTTGTTTTGATTCTTGCTATTTGCTTACCAAGAGGGAGAATGGTGTTAAGGCAAAGTTCATTGGTACGCCAATTGTGGGACCAAAGAAGAAGTCCATTTGGGTGCCAAAGGCTTTGGTGACTAACCTCCAAGGACCCAAGCAAAGATGGGTACCTAAATCTTATTGATTTGATTTGTAGGTGGATTACAAGTCCGGAGGGAGGCATTGGATTCTTGATAGTGGGTGCACTCAACACATGACCGGTGATGCAAGAATGTTCAATTCGTTTGATACAAGCAAAAGTGGTGGTAGCATCACATTTGGTGATAATAGTAGAGGCAAGATCAAGGGTCATGGCAAGATTGAGATCACAAGTGATTTGAGCATATCCAATGTAGCACATGTTGACAAGGTGAAATTCAACTTGCTCTCGGTGGCACAACTTTGTGACTTTGGTTTCAAGTGCATATTTGGGGTTGATGACATTGAGGTTGTTAGCATGAAAGATTCAAAGTTGATGTTCAAAGGCTTTAGGCATGACAATCTCTATCTAGTTGACTTTGGCACAAGTGAAGCAAATTTGAGTACATGCTTGCTCTCCAAATCAAGCATGGGTTGGCTATGGCATAGAAGACTAGGACATGTTGGCATGAAGCAATTGAACAAGCTTGTGAAGCACAACCTAGTGAGAGGCTTGGATGGAGTTGAGTTTGAAAAGGACAAGCTATGTGGTGCATGTCAAGCCGGCAAGCAAGTGGGCAACACTCATCCTAAGAAGAATTTCATGAGCACTTGCAAGCCATTTGAGTTGATGCACATGGATTTATTTGGTCCAACCACATACACTAGCATTGGAGGCAACAAATATGGATTTGTGATTGTGGATGATTTCACTAGATATACTTGGGTATTCTTTCTAAATGACAAGAGTGACACATATTCCATCTTCAAGACATTTCTCAAGCAAGTGTGCAATGAATATGATGTTACCATCAAGAAAGTGAGAAGTGACAATGGTAGTGAGTTCAAGAATACAAGAATTGAAGAGCTATGCAATGGTTATGGCATCAAACATGAGTTCTCACCTACCTACACACCACAATCCAATGGCTTGGTTGAGAGGAAGAATAGGACACTCATGGATATGGCAAGGTCAATGCTTAGTGAATATGATGTGAGTCAATCCTTTTGGGCCGAAGCAATCAACACGGCATGTTACTACATCAACCGGTTATATTGTCATCCAATGATGAGCATGACTCCTTATGAGCTCTTGAATGGAAGAAAGCCAAGCATTGCTTACTTTAGAGTCTTTGGTTGCAAATGCTACATATTGAAGAAAGGCACTAGATTGGGCAAGTTTGACAAGAAGTGTGATGAGGGTTTCTTGCTTGGTTATTCCACTACAAGCAAAGCATATAGAGTGTGGAATAGCACTAGTGGTCAACTTGAGGAAGTGCATGATGTTGAGTTTGATGAAACCAATGGGTCTCAAGATGAAGAAGAAAATCACAATGATGTTGGTGGAACCCAATTGGTAGATGCAATGAAGAACATGGACATTGGACACATCAAGCCAACTCAAGTGATTGATGTTGATGATGACAAAGATCAAGTGCTCTCATCTCCAATGGGTCAAGCTAGTGGTTCTCAAGTGCAAGATCAACAAGCTAGTACATCTTCTCAAGTGCAAGACACATCAAGTGATCAACCAAGTTCAAGCAATCAACTACCAATACTCCAAAATACAAGTGTTGCTAGAAATCACCCAATTGATCAAATTGTTGGTGACATTGCTAGTGGAGTGCAAACAAGAGGAAGACTTGCGGCATTTTGTGAGCACTTTGCATTTGTGTCACAAAAAGAGCCGGAGAAGATTGATGATGCCATGAAAGATGAAGAATGGGTATTGGCAATGCAAGAGGAGCTAAATAACTTTGAAAGAAATGAAGTTTGGGAGTTGGTGGAAAGGCCAACCAACTATAATGTCATTGGAACCAAGTGGGTGTTCAAGAATAAGCAAGATCAAGATGGCATTGTGGTTAGAAACAAAGCAAGACTAGTTGCACAAGGCTACACTCAAGTTGAGGGCCTTGACTTTGGTGAAACATATGCTCCGGTGGCAAGATTAGAGGCAATTAGAATCCTATTAGCCTATGCATGTGCCCATGACATCAAGCTATATCAAATGGATGTGAAGAGTGCATTTCTCAATGGCTTCATCAATGAGCTAGTATATGTTGAGCAACCTCCCGGTTTTGAAGACTATCACAAGCCAAATCATGTGTACAAGTTGAAGAAGGCATTGTATGGCTTGAAGCAAGCACCTAGAGCATGGTATGAGAGGTTGAGAGACTTCTTACTCAAGAAAGGCTTCAAGATGGGGAAGGCCGACACTACTCTCTTCACCAAGAAGATTGGCAAGGATTTGTTCATCTTGCAAATATATGTGGATGATATCATATTTGGGTCAACAAATCAAGCATATTGTGAAGAGTTTGCAAAAATGATGGCCAAAGAGTTTGAAATGTCTATGCTTGGAGAGCTCACTTATTTCCTTGGACTTCAAATCAAGCAACTCAAGAATGGTACATTCATTAGCCAAGGCAAATACATAAGAGACATGATCAAGAAATTTGATATGCAAGATGCAAAAGGCATATCTACACCAATGGGTACAAGTGGCACCTTGGATCAAGATCTCAAAGGCAACATGGTTGATCAAAAGCTATTTCGGTCATTGATTGGTAGTCTACTCTATGTGACCGCATCAAGACCGGATGTCATGTTTAGTGTGTGTTTATGTGCAAGATTCCAATCCTCACCAAGAGAGAGTCATTACAAGGCCGCAAAAAGAATATTGAGGTACTTGAAGCATACACAAGATGTTGGCTTATGGTACCCTAAGGGGTCTAGCTTTGAGCTTATTGGATATTCGGACTCCGACTATGGTGGTTGCAAAATCAATAGAAGAAGCACTAGTGGGACATGCCAATTCCTTGGAAGATCTCTTGTCTCATGGTCCTCAAAGAAGCAAACAAGTGTGACACTCTCTCTTTGCCGGCCAGAATATGTTAGTGCGGGGAGTTGTTGTTGTCAACTACTTTGGATGAGGTCCACATTGAAGGATTATGGATTTGATTTTAACAAAGTACCCTTGTATTGTGACAATGAGAGTGCTTGCAAGATGACTCAAAATCGGTGCAACATACAAGAACCAAGCATATTGATATAAGGCACCATTTCATTAGAGAGCATCAACAACAAGGTGATATTGCAATCCATCCAATTGGTAATTAAGAAGATCAACTTGCCGATATATTTACCAAGCCACTTGATGAGAAGAGATTTTGCAAGCTTAGAAATGAATTGAACATTCTTGACTTCTCCAATATGAGTTGAATGCACCCCACATATGTGACATGCCTCTCCACCGAGCCAAAGCAAAGGTGAAATTGTTTGACATGTCATCATAATATCTAAGGACTTGTTAGCTCATATAGACATACAACTTGGTTCCTTAGGTTGCATTCATGGAAAAGCAATGAATTTCAATGTATATATGCCATCACTATTGTTTTATATGTTTGATTGGTCTAGTGATGACATATGACATGCTTGTGGGCTTGCAATCTCAAGTGTTGAATTTGGATATACTGTCATATGTGATTCAACATAGACATGATAACCCTTTCATGAGGTGTGAAGAAGCTTGTCTTTGGTTCAAACCGAATTACATGTGTGGCAAGCTATCCAAATTTGACCAAATTTGAAAACTAATCTTTCCAATATCAAAAGAACCCGATCAATCCTTTTATGTCAATTGTTGACAAAGGGGGAGAGATTAGTGCATAAAGATTAGAAGGGGATCAAAATTTTTTGGAAGCACACAAGTAGGGGGAGCAAGCTCATAAGCCATTTGTTGCATTTGTTTGTGCACTAACATATGACTTGCTCTTGCACATGTATTTAAATTTCCTATATACATGCTTGTGTGGTGTATGCTAGTGATACTTTGATTGATGATTGATCAACTAGCATACTTAGGTGGTAACTAGATATTTTGATTTCCGCTCTAAATTTAAGTACCTATGCTTATAATATGATCTCACGAGGTACTTTGAGTTTTTGATGAAATATCTAGTTATCCATGATGCTTGTATGGTGAGAAAGGCGCAACTTCGATTGGTATCACGCTTCAAAGGTCCATTCTTTCACCTTAAGCATCATTTGGTAACATGGCTCACTCCCTAAATTTCAATATTCATACATGTATGCAAAGCCTATACCAAACTCTAGGCATACATGTAGGGGGAGCTCATGCTACCAAAAACCGAATTTATTATGTTTGTCCAATCCTATGATTGTAAGCAAAATGCTTGGACAACCATGATAGGTTCAAAAACCTTTAATCATAAAATCTTTATGCGGGTTGTCACCAATTACCAAAAAGGGGAGATTGAAGATCTCTAGATTGGTTTTGGCTAATTGATGACATCCTTAGGACTAATCTCTCTATGCTAAGTGTTTGATTTAGTTGGAGATTGGTCAAGCCAAGTGTGATGCATGGTGGTCATGTTGGATGGATCGAGATGGTTCAATTGATGATCAAGTGCATGACTTGGAGTGGATCGTGGATCAAAATGGGCTCAAGGCAAAGGTATATCATAGGGCCATTTTGATTTTACACTCAAGACACCATAGAGGGTGTGAGTGATTATAGGATCGATAAGCCGTACTATAAAGAGGGAAAACTATCGTACATATCGATCCTCATGTGCCTCTAGGTTCAAAATCATTTGCATGCATTCTAACCTAGAGAGCTAACCTAACCTTCGAAATTGATTGTGAAAATGCTAACACACGAGCACATGGTGATGTACACGTGGTGGTGTTGGCACATTTCTGAAGGCGGTGATGGTTGTAGGGTTGAGTTGGGTTTGGGAACCGCTCACCCTCCCGCCCAGAGCTTCTTGAGGCGGGATTCGGCGCTTTCGAGAAAATGAGATGCATATTTTCTATTGCCGGATGCAAGTTGGTGGTGAAAAACATGCTAGTCCTCGTGCACAAATTGGTATATTTGTTGGATAGCATGTCGGAGAAAAGACTGGCGAAGGAACGGCGACGAAACGATGACTTTTTTCGCTCGGGCGTGGCCGGGGCCTTGGCCGGCTGGTCAAATGTGACCGGGGCGCCCGGTCGGTCGCGTCTGGCGAGAGCCTATGGCCGGATTTCACGGACGAGGGGGAGGGGACGCTGGGCCGGGCGCTTCGGTGACTTTCGGCCGGAAGCGGCGGCCGGGCCTTCAGTAGCCGTTGGCTGTGGGCGAGCTCCTTGTCGGTTGTGACCGGACTCGTGACCGGACTCGCGGCCGGACTTCGGTGAGTCCCGGTCGGTGCGTCCGGTCGGTCAATTTTGTGCGCTTTGCACCCCAACGGTTGGATTTCGTGGTGGGGGTATTTATACCCCCTTGGCCGGTTCTAGGAGGTCTCTTGGTCATTTGAAATCATTCCTAACACCTCTAGAGCTGAGCACACATACTCCTCCTCACTCCTTTGCTTGAGAGCATCCATTCTAGTGAGTTGAGGTGATTCAAGTGCACTTGCTTTGATCATTGCATCTAGTGGCGCTTGTGGATCGTTGTGAGCCGGTGGATTTCTTGTTGCTCTTGGGGAGCACCACCCCTAGCCGGCTTGGTGATTGGTGGAGGCGTTGGCAAGAGAAGGAGTTTGTTCTTGGCCACCTCCGGTGATTGTGAGAGGACCGTGCATCCTCGTCGGGGACTGACGAATTGCAAGATAATACATTGCTCGTGTCGGTGAGTACCTCTCATTTGCTTTTGGGTGCGGTAAGCCTAAAGGCACTTGGCTTGGAGTGAGCTCCACACCGACCCACACGTGAGAAGGTCGACACAACGGAGACGTAGCTTGAGTGGTGCTCAAGTGAACTTCGGGTTAAATCTTTGAGTCTCTACTTGTCTCTCGTTGTCTCTTGGTGATTGGCTTCATTGGCTATATTATTATTCATCTCACGGTGATTGGATTGACTAGCCTCGACATTGTGGTATAACCTTTCTACACTCTCTTGCATTACTTCCTTAGTTAGTGTGCTAGTGTAGTTTGAGTAGACTTGCTTAGTTGTTAGAGTAAATAGCTTGTTCACCTAGTTGTAAAGTAGCGACTTAGCCCTTGTGAGTGAACTAGAGATCATAACAACTAGAATTGTCAATAGGAGGCTTGCCGACAAGTAGAGCTAGAGCAAACGCGTTTATCGCCTTTTGTTAGTCTAACAAGTTTGTCTAGTGTTTTGTAGAAAATTTTATTAGGCTATTCACCCCCCCTCTAGCCATTTAGGACCTTTCATCTTCCCATGGCAGTGCACGAGCATCTTCTGCGTACCAGCGATGACTTTGTCTGGCAAGTTGATGCAATGTCCCATGGGCGTTTCACGATTGATGTTGAGTTTCTGGACCTGAGGATAGCCCATAACAATGAGAGTATCCCGCTTCGTTTTTTTTTTTTTTTTTTTTAAAAAAAGTATTCACCTCACTTGCTAAACACTTCAATGACCTGGGAGATTTGTGCAGCATTCTGTACGCTCCATCGTGCATGCAGAAACTTGAATGCCTTAGGAGATTCATCATCATGAGTCCTTGCATTGTTAGTGCTAATGATATGCTAATGCTGTCCAAAATTATGCTCATTATTATAGGCTACTCAATCATCATCGGTATTTCCAAAGGAAGGCACGGTGCAGAAGATTGCGAGCAAGAGCACCCTGGGGTGTCTCTCCCGCATGCTGACTGATTCCATCCACGCTGACATGACCATCAACACGACGGAGGGCGTCCTGAAGTCCCACAAGTCTGTGCTGGCAGCTTGCTCTCCCGTGTTCGAGAGCATGTTCGTGCACGATCATCATTAGCGACATTTGCCTTGAGTTGTGCTAGGAGCTGCTGGGCTTCATCTACGGGATGATCGAGCAGGGCCAGTTCTGGACTTCTGGAAGCACCGGCTGCCGCTGGTGTCTCAAAAAGGGTGCGACATCAAGTACGGGATCAGCGACATCAAGGACTGCTGCGAGGAGAGCCTGCTGGAGGACATCAGCTCGGCGAATGTCCTGGAGCGGCTAAGAAAGGGTGGCTCACCTACCTGTTTGTGTGTTTTTTTTTTTTTTTTTTTTTGAGAAAAACAAGATCTTGTATTGCATCATTAAGAGTTAACATTACATACAGATTGAGAGACAGTACATGCCAAAACATCGTGCATCCAAACATAATCTGATCTAGATAACAAGGCATGCCTAGCTATTTCATGAGCTACATTATTTGCCTCTCTTTTGACATGATGCAACTTGAAGATCATGGATGTCCCAACAAGGTCTTCAATATCTTTTAATATTGGCAAAATAGTTGGTCTAGTATTATCTTTGTTTTGCCATAAGGATTGCAACTCTAAACAATCAGTTTCCATGTTCCAGGAGGTCCTCAGCGTGTGGAAGCCCATGTGAATTATGATGACGGTGGTGTCTGGGTGGATGGGACAAACCGTCAGTAAGTATTGCTGGGTTGGCTGTGCTCCCTCCCGGCCAATTGAGTAAAGGCGTTCATTCCTTTCCTTGTGAGTTGTGTGTGATGATGTTAAACAAACCTTGTTGGGTTGCAACGTATAGAGGGGTGATGGTTGTATGTACATATTTGAAAGAAAAGGATGCTCAGAGTTTGAAGGGAAGTTGCATTATGCATCATATCAGTCAGTGCTGATATGAGCAAGGAACACCTGTGCCAGTGTGCCTGCTTCTAATATTTGGCTGTGATATCCCTGCTACATAGGCCTTGGCTGAAGTCTAAAATAGATATTGTTGTGTGTATGTATGGAAGCAGCCAACTTGGGCGTGATACTCGGTAGTCTAGAATTGTCTGTTCTAGATGATGACGGTTATACCTGAGAAATGTTGTGGCTAGATGTTGAATTGGTAGCCTAGCACTACGGTTTGTATGTTGAATTTGTCGTTGGTCATGGACAGTGGGCGTTTTCTGACGGAGTTGTGATTTGAATTGGCAAGTGTAAGCAGATACGTAGTCAAGAAAGATGATGCCTGCCCCTGCCCTGCCCGGACCGGTTTTGGGCTCTGTTCAAAAAGAGGCATGTGTTTGCGAAAGTCAACAAGATGATGCTGATGGGCGTTGTGGACAGATAGGATTGGCATTGGTGCTGCCTGCGTGTTGGGGTTCGTCAGCGCTCACAGAACAGCAAAAACGCGTTGTTGCACACGTTGTTCATTTGTTTGGAAAAATACTAGAGCCCCTCTCCTAACGTGTTGCCGCGTTGCTGCACACGTTGTTCATTTCGATTACAATACAATTCCGAATTAGAGGAGGGCCTCTTAACCTTCTCGAATTTGGATCGTGTTTGCGTCGCAATTGCATTGGGCCGTCCTTTTCAATTTCATTTCAAATCCAAAACGGTCAACACTAGGATACGACGATCGTCGTATTCCGACTCTAATCGGCCGTTGCAAATTTGCAATAAATAAACAAGTTGCAGGCAGATCCCCCCCGCGCTGCGAGTCCTCACCAAATCCACGAGCCAGCCAGGCAAGGCAACCACCCACAACCACCACCTCCTCCGCTCCGGTGCCGTTGCCGTCCACTGACTGCCAACTCAACTCACCTCGCCGCCACCGCCACGCCGATCCCATCAATGGCGCCGGCGCGTCCGGTGCCCCATCCCGGGCTACTGCTCTTCTACTCGGCGGCGGCAGTACTCTTCTTCTTCTTCTTGATGTTTGCGGCGGCCCCGGCAGCGGCGGCGCAGTTGGGCGACTCGTGCTCGTCCTCCTCCTCCGACGGAGGTTGCGGCTCCGGCCTCCACTGCAGCGCCTGCGGCGGGACGACAGCAGCAGCAGCATCTGCACGCGCGCCAGCCCGTGGACCCGGCCACCCACGGCACGGGTCTCCCCTTCAACAACTACTCGTGGCTCACCACCCACAACTCGTACGCGCTCGTCGGCGCCAACTCCGCTACTGGCTCCGCACTCATCACCGAGACCAATCAGGAGGACACCGTCACCGCGCAGCTCAAGGTAACAACCATTTCCAACAACCATTTCCCTCTCCTATCCTCTCCTCCGCTGCTCAGGTCAGGTAACCGCATCCGCCTTCGTTCCCCTCCGACGCCGGCGCCGTCGCCGCCGCCGCCGCCAATGGAAGTGGTGGGGGTGGGTGGTTGCTGCTTTGCTGGCCCACACCTTCCTCCCACCACGTGTCCACCTTCCGCCGCTGTCGGTGGGCCCACCGTAGCGTCTGCTTTACTCCCTACTACTACTACTGCTGCTGTCGCGCAGATATGAAATGTATTAATAATAATCATATAATGTCAAAAATATATTGGAGAGGGCACAGCGTGCCTGCCATTATCTCATCAATCATCAGTGCCCAATTAATCAGGACTAATTTTATTCCAATCCAATCTCAGCATAATCATCCTTTTGATCCCCTCCCTGTACTCTCCCAATTCTCATTGCCAACAGCACCTTCGACTCCTTGGTACAATGTCATTATGTGATGTAAATATGGCCACGCTACAAAGATATCATCGCCATTTATTATATTTATTATTAGTACATAGTACAAGACATCTCCTGCAAAACCTAGTCAAATTCTACACAGCACAATAAAATAAAAGGATGCCACCACCTTTCTCTTAATGAATTCAGGCTTTTCCTAACAGTCAAGGAAAAATTGGACCTTTCTGCTCTGCTTCCGGCTGCTACTATGCCTAGTTGGACAGCTCGTGGAATGGAAATGGAAGGAATACAACATGGACACCCCACTCCATCCCAAAGCCAAAAGTTGCAAACAATACTTACACGGACGCACGCACATTGGTCTCACCGCGCCTTTTCCTTTAATTTGTCTTTCGGTTAAGAGGAATATTACCATCAAAAGTCCACATCACACAAAGTAATTCCATGCTTTGCTTCAATTCAGTACAGTGGAACAGGTACATGCTCAAACCCCTTTTCCACTGCAAGAATCATGTCAGCTGTCTTACCCCCTTTATTTGCCCACGGACGTGTGCCACCAAACGAGACTTAAAGTTTCACTCTGAATAAACATGACCATCTAGCACAGATTAACAGTCAATGTAGTAGAATAATGCATGTGCATGTGCCCAACTTTTCTACCAGTTGCTTTATTCAATCTGATTACCATCTTTTAGTCATGCTCAAGACCCAAGCAATATAGAATAGATGTGCCTAAATGCCCTAAGCTACCAATGACACTGTTTCTATCCCTTCACATCTTCAGGATAACTTTGTGTAACTTAGGACATGGTTTGTCTGTTGCCTCTACCTAACTCTTTAAACCAGGTGGCACTCGTTTTATTCAATAGACAAAAGTTAGACTATTTATAAGTTGTTGGTTTGATTATTGCTTGAAGTTGTTAAGCAGACCTCACAAAGATCTTGTCCAGTTCAGGCATTATGCTGTGTAGGTGTCATTTGCTTTCTTCTTAAGAAAATGAAAGGGACCACACTTATCTCATCTGTCATGTCATACTGCTCCTCCTCTTTTCAAATGGTCATCTGGAACTTGGGATCATGCTTGTCTCAAATTGATTAGGTATTCAAGACTTAGGGAGTTGGAACGGCTCTAATCTTTTCTAACTAGTTCTGTCATTTACATTTCAGAACTAGTCTATCATTAAATATAATAAAGTAATCACAGAAGCACTCAGGTCCTTGCCAATATTCTTTCTGACCCTCTTATATCCCTATGTTCCTCAACTGGAAGGAACAAAGAAGGCAATCGTAAGCCAAAGCTGTTCAGCTTAGTAGGCATGTCCCCTGTTTCTAAGAGTATATTTAGTAAGTAGTAACTTTCTAGTTTGCACCGAGGAACACACTTTACCTCAAACTAGATTCCAGTGGTGGAATTGCAAAAGAAACATGTTCAGTTAGTGGCCAACAAATGAATTTTGTTGCTCACCACTACAAACCATTAGCGTTTAGTGCTGATCTGCCAGAGTTTTGCCTAATTATTTGCTATTTATAAAATGCTAACCGTGTGACTTGTACTTGATTATGTGCAGAATGGTGTTAGGGGCTTGATGCTCGACACTTACGACTTTGACAATGATGTCTGGCTGTGCCACTCATTTCAAGGAAAATGCTACAACTTCACCGCCTTTGTAAGATTATCATCTAAACATTCTTCTATCTCTTCTCCTGAAAAAGAAAATAAGTACACACTTGAGTTGTAAGTATAATCCTGAGCTGATTTTCCTTCTTTTCTCTCAGCAACCTGCCATCAATGTCTTCAAAGAGATTCAGACGTTCCTTGATGCAAACCCATCAGAAGTAGTCACAATTTTTCTTGAAGATTACACCGCAACAGGGTCCTTGCCGAAAGTATTCAATGCCTCTGGCCTTATGAAGTATTGGTTCCCAGTGGCGAAAATGCCAAAGAGCGGTGGCAACTGGCCTTTGCTCAAGGACATGATCAGCCAGAACCAGCGGCTGCTAGTCTTCACATCAAAGAAGTCCAAGGAAGCAAGTGAGGGGGATCGCATACGAGTGGAACTATGTTGTGGAAAACCAATGTAGGTTTTGGTACATGACAGGTTTCAATGGCCTGCAGAGTTATGATTTTTTACCTTGACACTTTTATTGACCAGATTTGCTTTGTCCACACAGATGGAAATGAGGGTATGGTAGCTGGCACATGCCCCAATCGCGCAGAGTCTCCGGCCATGGATTCTAAAAGCCAGTCCCTTGTTCTGATGAACTTCTTCACGACTAACCCAAGTCAGACTGGTGCTTGTGGAAATAATTCAGCGCCACTGGTTAGCATGCTGAAAACCTGCCATGATGCTTCGGGCAATCGGTGGCCCAACTACATCGCTGTTGATTTCTACATGGTATTTGAATATCTATTGAAACCATTTACCTGGATCATGTAGTAGCTTTGTTATGAAGTCTCTGACCTCTTAATCGTGCAGAGGAGTGACGGTGGAGGAGCTCCCTTAGCTACGGACGTTGCAAATGGCCATATGGTATGTGGATGTGACAACATCGCGTATTGCAAGGTATAGTGCTGTTTGAATTCATGTCCTTTCTTTCTCTGAACAGCAACAAGATATCAGGCATATGCTAAATCTCTGACCTATCTATGACCGAGGTGCAGGCGAATTCGACCTTTGGGACCTGTGTCATACCACCACCGCCACCCCGTCGCCGCCCAAGGCACCCACGCCCGGCAGCAGAGGCTCAACAGCAGGGGGGCGATGCTAGCGCTGGAGTGGCCTGGTCTCATCATCTGCCCTCGCAATGGAGCTTGTTCCTGGGACTGCCTTCTCTACTTCTTTTGTTTTCTCTCGTGAGAGCACAACTGGAGATTGGTTTTGCTGCTTTTCGTGACATGCTGTTCTCATCTCATGGATCGGAGGTAGTTACATTTGGTCCATAGCATCCATCATGCATAGGATCTCCTGAGCCGAGCTGTATATTTGAGTTTACTGGGCAACATAGTTAGATATGGAAATCAGTTTAATTCACCATTCATTTCGTTGATTGTGTTGTTATCTTGATGTTTTAAGTTCCTTCAAAAATACAAGGGTGGTGATCCTTGAGACCATGACCTTGGATGAAAGAAAACTTGGCCGAAACGCAGTGGATATTATTTTTGGGTGTCACTAATGTAGTTGAGCATGATGACATATCTTGAGCTCTGTTCAGTGCGTCACTGCACTTTTCAGAAACTTCTCTTCTACTTAAGACAGCAACAAACATAACAACTCACGACAAATCATTATCACTGCGTTTGAATACTTGGTGGTTGCAACTCTGAGCTGATCAGAAGTGCTATTTAGGCTACCGTCCATGTTTACTATTCCCCCTAAGCAAAAGTGTAGCTGCTTTTAGCTGCCCAGCACCTCTGTTTACCATATACTCCTAAGAAATTGTGGCTGTACCTGGGTGATCAGCAATGCTATTTATGCTACTCTCCTATTACTTAACCCTGTTTCGTATGTGCTATAAGAAACATTTGATTCTGGTATGTTCAGGTGCATGTCCTCTCCTAATAAAACTGATTTATACCATACAAAGAAAAAATGCTTGTACAGAACAATTTTTTTGCAGTGCTTCTTCTCCGAGAGTAACATCACATACATATCATAAGTTCATACATTACACCTTAAACAAAAAATCATTGTTCTCATTTTCATGCTACAAACATCATAGTTCAAAATACAGGAAAACACTTAAAAGTTGTGTTGTCACGAACAGATTCTTACTATACACATACTTCCATGCTAATCGAACACAAAACTTCAGTTGATGTCCACAATCTCCCGGACAATATTGCAGAAGTTCTCGATCCTCGGCCCATACGAAACATACCGGTTACCTACCGCTAACAAGACGACTCTCTGAAAACCAACTTTGCCCAAAGTGCCTCTCCAAGCAGGGCGCACACTCTTCCTAGTGTCATATATCCTCCGGATAAAACTTAGAAGTTGAAAATACGTAGCTACTATTCAAAATTGAGATGTTGACAATTCATTTCATTAAAATTAGAGAATGAATTAACCAACGCCCAGCAAATTAGACCTTTTCAGTGAGAGGGATATGCCCCAACAAATTAGACCTTTTCAGTGAGAGGGATATGACGTCGGTTCGGATCTGCCCACGCATCCTTTCGCCCTGAAATCAGAACTGCCGCTCAGGAGCACCTACGAGTGGGGTCAGTCTCTCCAAATTTACGGCAGAGAAACGAAAGACACATTTTTGCCCTCCCAACAAATAAATTGTTTGTTCGGATCAAACAGCACAGTCAGTATATACCAAAGCACAAACAAATCCACTCATCTAAATTCACTGTAAAACCAAGGACTCACAGTAGATACTGATACAAGCAGCTGAAACCTATCTGGCCTAAACAGATGAGACATAACATGCATCGTTTTTGCTTGCAAAAACAATAGCAAGCAATTGATGGTGTAAGACAAAGTCGGCAACATGGTATCCCCACTAATCATCAGTTCTGCATCCCATCTCCCACAATCTGCATCTTTTTCCTCCTTTACAGTGTCATCTCCGTCATTCTGCATCTCATGCATCTTCCTCGATCAATGGCACCAGGTAATATCTGATGTAGCCCATCTCTCTGCGATCTTGTACTCGAACAACGCGGGTTGCTTGGATGAAAGACGGATAGTGACTTGATCAGATAGCGTAGATGCCTTGGAGAAGGAGTTCAAGCACCTCAGGTCAAAGGTCAGTTCCACCTGTTCTTTCATCTCTATCTCTATAAGGGTAGGTTGCTTTGGCTGCATTGATACAAACACGACCCATTAACTAGTGCAGGTATGCATAAACAGGATCCATTCTAGAGTATTTCTTAAAATAGTTAAATGGTAAAGGATACTAAAGAAGTTACTCCATATGATAGAACCATTTGAAATTTATAGAATAAACAGATGGTAATCTGCACTGCAGAGTAGTAAACCACCTAACCCAGATTTACAGTTAAGAAGGAAATAAGGAATTACTAAAAACACCTAATTTAATTCTATTTACCAATACCAATGTAATCAACCAAATGAAGAGCCATGTTCACTTTATGAATATGTAGACAAATTAACAAATCCAGTTATACAGACAAAACTAATATAATACTCCCAACACAGAAGAGCAACATTAATAGCAAAACAAAGTGAATTAGCAACTCAACACGGTATAGTGTGACAAGGAAAGGAAATTCTAAGGCAGTATGTATCCATGTTCTGCTAATCTGGTGTCTATATCCACCGGACATGCTAAAAGGTAACCTAGGTGAGGAACCAATTCAGAATAAATGCACACTTGTTAAACAGCATTAGGGCATTAAGAATTGACAACATATCACTCATATGATTGTTCACTGCATTTCACGTTACAGTCACATATATACGTACAGATATTCAGAGAGAGGGTCAAACCGATAAGTACCTTGTCAACAGTTTGGGTCTGCCTGCAGACAATTGATGTTGATGAGCTCCCAGTTTTTTTTTCCATAGTGAAGAACCTGACAGTACGCTCCTTATCGACCGAGATGATGACAACTACGTACGGCAGGAGATGGAAATGGTTCAGGTACAGAACTAGAATCCTCCATGCGCAAAGGTAACACTAACAGTTAGCCCTGTAAATCACATGGTAATACCAGTGTCCCTCGAGCTGCTGAGCTTGTTGCAGATATCCATAAACATGGCAGAGGGCATGTGGACAATGGCCTGGTACTCGGATTCCGGGAATTCATTGATTTCCAAGTGCCTGCTGTGGTCGATGTCCACGGGATTGAAATCATGTTCGGTAATCACACCATCTGTTCATTTCCACAAACCCAAAATCAGCACAAAGAGCAGCTAGCGCGAAAGACGTGCGGCCGGGCACTAACTTACCGGTCGACTCGAAGGTGAAGGTAACGGTGTCGGACCAGTCGTCCACGGCCGTGATGGTGATGATGTCGTCGTTGTTGGCGCAGCGGAAGGCCTTGGCCATGTCGGCGAGGTTGAGGCCCATCAAGAGGCGGGGGCGGTCGCAGCGGTAGTGATTGAAGTCCTCGGGGCGGAGGAGGAGCGCGACGAGCGCGATGCTTCTGTCGTCCAAGGCCTGGAGCTCGAAGCCCGTGCCGGAGAAGTCCAAGTAGGCCTCAGCCTCACTGAACAGGTCATCGCTGATCGCCTCCAGGACATTCTTGAAGGGTCGCCTGCTCCAGCCGCATCTCCAAACTGGTGGGGAACATCGCTCCCTCTTGGACGGACAGGGTGGCGGAGCTGCCCTCTTGGATGCCCGGCCGGCGGCTGCGTGCGTAGGTGAAGATGGGGAAACCCTAGCTAGGATCTGGGCGGGTGTGAGAGGAGGGGTTTGGGAGGGAGAGCCGCGGAGGGGATGCATCGGAGGGTACTTGTGCCTTTCCATGCATTTGTCGTATCGATATCGATCTCTTACGGAGTATACGTACTCGATTGTTTGCTTGTTTGTGACAAGGATATATAGTTTCCTCCTCCTATAACCAAAAGTAAAAATAGATCGAGCCCGATAGACGTTAATCTTGAACATACAATAGGTATATATATAGTCTAGATTATTGGTACAAAGTATATATCTCACGATTAGACGATAAAGACGATAAGTCGTGGATAAGTACATGTGACCGCCTGATTATCTCAAGAAAGTATTGTCCAAAGAAGTTGGTGAAAAAATGTTATTAAACCGGCCACTCTTTCTACCGTCAGACTCACCGCCCTGTTGGCAAACCCACAAAAGGTAGCGAAAACTCGAGAAGGGAGAGACTCTGAGCACAAGAACTTCAACTGTGGCTCGGGGGTTGGGCGCCGGGGAGGCGAGCCGCGAGGGCGGGGGCAGCTGTGGGCTCGGACATGGCTCCTGCTCCCCTCGCGCCCCCCTTCCAACCCGACTCCCGCTCGCCTTGGTGGTGGCAGCCCCGCCCACCATGTAAAAAGCACCAAATCCACCATGCTTCGCCATGCCCATCCACCACCCACCACACCAAAGGCCTCAAGCCACCCAACCAGCAACCAAAGTCTACGAACACATGGTTGATTATAGTCATTTGTGTTTAGCTTTTGGGATGAGTGATCGCCAACTCGACATTTTCCTTCTATTTCCTTTTCCTTTCTACCTCAGTTACCCTTACCCTCAGTTACCCTTCCTATTACCTTTCTAATACCCCTTTCTACGGAACATAAACCAGTTACTTGCCTCTAACAAGGCGACTCTCTGAAAACCAAAGTGCCTGTCCAAGCGGGACCGTCCCCGTCCTGCTCGCCGACGCACACTCGCCTAGTGTCATATATCCGTTTGCTAAAACTTAAAAGTTGAAAAATGCGTTGCTAATATTCAAAATTGAGATATTGAAAATTCATTTCATTAAAATTAGGGGAGGAATTTGCCAACGCCCAACAAATTAGACATTTTCGGTGAGAGGGATAGGCCGTCGGTTCAGGCCCTTCGGCGCATCCTTTCGCATACGAAATTAGGACTCACTAGTGGACTAGTCTTTTTTACTTGCCGGCTCCAAAGCCATCTCTAGTGGCGCGAAGTCCAACCGCCCGGCGTTAAAGGTCAGTGATAAATGCGAATTAGGCTGGCGGTTATTTACCCGCCGGTGTTCTTAATTCTTTTTCAAATGGCTATCTTGTACCACTGGCGGACGGCTCACCGCCAGTGGTAAAAATGTTTCTTCTGTCGGACATTAATACCACTGGCGGTACTATAGATTAAAATTATTTGTTCTATCGGTTTTTATAGTAAGAGCCGCTTGTAGAAAAACCATTCTCGATGGCGTTTTCTTAGAAATCCCGGCGATACTAAGGCTATTTTTTTTCTGGCGTCCCTATATTCATCGAAAGCGCCGAGGGCTCTTTTTGGTTTTTAGTGTAGTTTGTATATTATAATATGGCACGTGATAATTTAAAATAGTGCAGGTCTCTCGCAATTTGAAGCCAACCAGCCATATCAATTTAACTAGTCAAATGTACGGTACAAAAGGTACCACAACAACCATTAATTGTCCCACAAATGTACGTTAGGCTGCCATCTAATATTATTCGTCTAGACCTAGGTTGAGTCGCTCCTTGTCTACAAGATAGCTGAATTGTGGTTGAGCTAATGTCCCTCCGGATCACCTCTCGGGCGGGTGAGTCTCTCCCAATTTATGGCAGAAAAAGAAACGAAAGGCACATTTTTGTTTTTGCGCTCCCAACAAATAAATTGTGTTACCGGATCAAACAACACAGTAAGTATATACCAAAGCACAAAGCACAATTCCACTCATCTAAATTCACTCACAAAAGTAAATCTAAGGACTCGACGACAGATCTTGCGACAAGCAAGGCGAAACTATGCGGCCTAAGCAGATGAGACATAACATCTTTTTTGCTTGCAAACAATAGTGAAGCAATTGATGGTGTAAGACAAAGTAGGCAACATGACCATATGTATCCCCGCTAGTCATCAGTTTCGCATCTCATCTCCCCGATCTGCATCTTATCTTCCTTTTGCAGTGTCATCTCCCTCATTACGCATCTTATCTTCCTTTGAGATCCTTGGCCGGGTAATATCGATGTAGCCCATCTCTGCGATCTTGTACTTTCGAACAACTGCGGGCGCTTGGATGAAAGACGGATAGTCACTTGATCAGAGGAGGTAGACGCCTTGGAGAAGGAGTTCATGCACCTCAGGTCAAATTTCACTTCCACCAGTTCTTTCATCTCTATCTCTATAAGAGTAGGTTCTTTTGGCGCATTGATACAGGCATGACCCATTAAGTAGTGCGGCAGATTCGCATAAACGGGGATCCATTCTACCGTATTTCTTAAATAGTATTTGAATGGCACAGGATACTAAAGAAGTTACTTATTTGAACCATTGAACCAAATTGAAAAATGTATAGAATAAACAGTACCTTGTCAACAGTTTGGGTAAATGTACAGGTACCGATTGAATTGAAAACTTGACACAATCCTTATCCACCGAGATGTCAACTAGGGGGCGTCAGGATGGAAAGATTGCAGAACTAGAATAATCTTCCAAGCGCAACAGTAACAGTTAGCCTTACAAAAATCATCAGATAAAATCTATGTACCAGAGTCCTATCCCCGAAACGTGAGCTTGTTGCAGATAATATCAATAAACAAGGCAGATGGCATGCGGACTACGGCCTGGTACTCAGATTCCTGGAATTCCTTGATTTCGAGGGGCTCGCCGTCGAACTCCAAATCATAATCACAAAAAATCGGCCATTATCTGTTCATTTTCCATAAACCCAAAATCGGCACACTGCAGGGTCAGGGCAAAGAGCAGTTAGCCTAAAAAAGACGTGCGGGCACTAGCTTACCGGCCGGCGACTCGAACCTGAAGGTAACGCGGTCGGACCAGTCGTCCTCGGCCTTGATGGTGATGATTTCGTCGTTGTTAGCGCAGCGGAAGGCCTTAGCCATGTCGGCGGGTTGAGGCCCATGGAGGCGGGCGCGGTCGCAGCGGTAGTGATTGAAGGCCTCGGCGCCGGAGGAGGGCGCGACGCGAGCGCGATGCGCTGCTGTCTTTGGCCTGGAGCTTGAAGCCCGTGCCGGAGGGAATTCAGTAGGCCTCACTGAACATGTCGTCGCTGATCGCCTCCGGGACATTCTTGAAAGGGGTCGCCTGCTCAGTCGCATCTCCAAATGGTGGGAACATCGCTCCCCTCTTGGATGGCCCGGCGGCTGCGTGCGTAGGGGAAGATGGGGAAACCCTAGCTAGGAATAGGATCTGGGCAGGTGTGCGAGGAGGGTTTTTGGGAGGGGCAGAGCCACGGAGATGCATCAGAGGGGTACTGCTGATGCCTTTCCATCACATTTATCGTATCGATATCGATCTCTTACGTAGTATACCTACTCGATTGTTTGCTTGTTTGTGACAAGGATATATAGTTTCCTCCTCCTATAACCAAAAAGTAAAATAGATCGAGTCCGATCGACGTTAATCTTGAACATACGTAAAGTATATATAGTCGTAGATTATTGGTACAAAGTATATATATATCTCACGATTAGACTAGTCGTGGATAAGTACATGCATGTGACCGGCTGGTTATCTCGAGAAAGTACTGTCACGATCATATATATATATTTCGTCGGAAATTTCATACAGCTTAATTCAAAGTTAGTGAAAAAATTAAACCGGCCACTCTTTACAACTAGCTACCGTAAGCAGCAGCCTCGCTCAAGAATATACATACCGATCCGCACGGTCAGCAGTGCCAGCGGCATATACCTTCAGGTACTTGCAAGGGACTGACTTTAACCACTCTTCCCGTCAGACTCACCGCCCTGTTGCCAAACCCACAAAAAGGTGGCGAAAACTCGTGAAGGGAGACTCTGAGCACAAGAACTTCAACTGTGGCTCCGGGGTTGGGCGCCAGGGGCAAGCCGCGAGGGCAGGGCGGCCGTAAGGCTCGGACATGGCTCATGCTCCCCCCCCGCTCCCCCTTCCAGCCCGGCTCCACTTCGCCTTGGTGGCGGCAGCCCACCACCCCACCCCACCACACCAGGCCTCAAGCCCCCAACCAGCAGCCAAAGTCTGCGAACACATGGTTGATTATAACCATTTGTGTTTAACTTTTGGGATAGTATTCGCCAACTCGACATTTTCCTTCTATTTCCTTTTTCCTTTCTACCTCGGTTACCCTTACCCGGCACCTTGCGGTATTAGCCGGTTGGCGTTCGGCTCTCTTGGCTTGTGTTGTACATGTGGAGCTTCGAGCGGTTGGTCGGCGGCTAGGTAAAGAACCAAGGAGGGGCCTTGCCCGTGCTAATGGACTGGAAGGTGAAGAGGCGGATGTGAGAGCTTGGATCGAGGACGGTCGTCCGGGTGGCTAGGCGTGGTAGGCGACACTTGGGACATGTCGACAAGTGTGAGGACGCGTGGAGTGACCATGTTGATTGAGTCAAGATGGCGGGGCGTAATAGAAAAGTCGGCCGGCATAGAAGAGCGGCGACGGGCCGTCGAGGGGCGGTGGTGACCGCGATGTCGGGCGTGGGGGCGCGTACGCGGTATGCTACTCGCGGCCTGGTTTGGTGATTTGGGCCTCAAAACCCGGCGGAGGATCGGATCGCGATGGAAGGATGACACATGGCGGCATCGGAGGTTAAGCATCATCAAGCAACTACTACGGTAGCGGTATCTGTCGGATCGGAATATCACCGGTGGGACCAATATGCCCTGGCTGTCGGTATTGGCCCATGTATAATTAGGGTAGGATGGTCATTTAGGCTAAGACTATATATATAGAGGGGCAGCCCTCCACCTCAAAGCCGCCTCTCTAGTTTGTAGTTCATCCTTTATGATTTATGTCGGTCTCTAGTTTCTACGCCGTGAGAGTCGATCTAGACACTTTGAAGAGATCGATTGTTGGTAGGAAGAGCACTAAATGTCTCATATCCTGCGGGTTTAGATTGATGGATGCGTTATACGTGTTGTCTTTGTGATTTTGTCACTTTTCTCCTCCCCGTTCTAGCTCCAAATCATTTGTTTTATGGACGTTTAGTTTAATTTTTCTTTTCTATGGTTTTGATCCTTCGTGAACCTAAGAGAATCATAGAAGGTTTTCGGTTGATTCCTCACCGATTTTTGGAGATCGATGGATTTTTAGTGTCTAGGGTTAGTGTTCATCCGTTACGGCACGAGATTTGGAAATCCGTTGAATCACTTTCGGTGAAACTCAAAAAATCTGTTGGGATTTGCTTCTCCTCAATGCCTAGATGACCTAGATCAAGTTTTTATACCTTGTGATTTCATTTTGGTCGGTTTGATCAAAATCTTAGCGCCCATACCCGTTCAGCGTTGTTCTTCTCTATCGGTAACCCGATCGCCCTACAGCGATAGTCAGGGGCGTCGTACTTTAAAGTCGATCTTGGGGCGAGCTTCGGCTAAGTTACCAAATTCCGGACGGTCGAGAAACTTCATTTTGTGACCGGACGGTCTGTGACCCGGGACTATAGTAAGGTCAGCGAGGGGGTTTCGGTCGTTAGGTTTTGGGTTTTGTACCTATGGACTGATCCGACGAGCGATGGATTGCGCGTCGTAGGTAGCCAAGCCCCTTCCGATCATTTGTCTGATTCGTTTGGTTTTGCACCAAGGCCGTGAAAGCCGATTGGGTAGGGTGGAGCCGATCAGAAGCGTTCAGTCGAACTGCCCGGCCAGTCGCATTCTAGGCGGGACGGTCAGGGGTTCCCAAGTTTCGAGTGCTATTTTTAGGTAAACTCCCGTTGTCGATTTCGATTCGGGTTGTTTTGCGGTTGATCTGGCGTGCTTCTAGGACTTGTTCTAGAGAGGATCCACCTAGTCATCTAGATTAGTGATCTTCCATGTCTTAAGCACCTTTTTCGGTCCTTCAAAGTCGCCCTGCTCCGTGCAACGACAGCGCCCCTAGTCAAAGCATTTCGTGGACTAAAGCCTCATCGGTTTAAGTGCGAAACGAAGGGTAATTTTTTCACTTTTTTATAGTATGTGGGTAGATTAGAGGGGAATCTGGACACAAGTGATAGCGATGGCGAAGTGTTTGAAGAAGCTGGCGTGTGGGGAGATTACGAGTTCGAATCTAGCCTACGAGGGTAGCATGTGATTTTCTTGGCGAAAAATGCCACAACTTTTACATTTACAATTATCTTGTCATATGAAACTACGTTTTGAATTTAGCGATTTTGAAATTCAATTTTTGTAACATCCTCGGATGGAGAAACTACCGATATATGAAAGTTTTAGATCTCAAAAAAGTTCTAAAACTTTGTAGTTACTAACGCGTTTTCATTTTGAAATTATCTTGTGAGCCATATCGAGGGAAAATTGAGCGGCGGCACGTAGTTTAATGCGTACCTTAGATGATCTCGGATGGAAACTTTCTAAAAACAGGAATCGTAGATCACAAAAAAGTATGAAACTGTGTAGTTGATGGTTGTTCGATTTGAGATCATTTAGGGCTTGAAACAAGCAATTTGCATGTGTCTCAAAGCAAATAGAGCTACAATTACACCAGGGGCGACATGCCTAGATGACCTCAGATGGAGCTTCTCAGTAGATCAAACTTGTAGACCTCAAAAGTTATGAAACTTTTGTAGTTGGCGGCTTTTCGATTTGAGTTCGTTTTAGTGCCTCAAAAAATAAGCAATTTACACTCGGTTTAGGGTATGAAATAAGAAATTTTCACTCGATTTTTTATAGTATGTGGGTAGATTAGAGGGAATCTAGTTACAAATGATAGTGTGTGGTTAAGTGTTTGAAAGAATGCATGTGGGGAGGGTCGCGGAGTTTGAATCCGATACCAATAGGTGTAGTCTTGTGATTTTTGCATGAAAAAATGTTGCAGCTTTTTATGTTTACAATCATCTTGTCATACGACTCTGCGGCGAAGTTCAAATTGAATTTATTTCATATCTTTTGTGATGGTTGTCATCAATTACCAAAAAGGGGAAACTGAAATCTCATATTTGGTTTTGGAAATTAATGACAATTTGTTATGCTAATCCTTTGCTCTAATAGAACACGAAGAAACGAACAATCGGGCAATCCCCGATTCACCCAAGCCCACCACCCAGTCACACTCCACCGGAACCGCGGGAGCCCACTACGATGAGTCGGCCCACCGAGGGAAGGCCCAATCACTCCAAAGACTAGTCCCTAATAGGGGAAGGGTGGCTCTCCTTTTTAAGGTGGCTCTTCCTCCTCCCAAGTTGAGCAGGTGGGATTAATTTGGGCGTGCGGCTGCTCCATTGTTGTCTTTGGCCAAACCATATACCGGCTGCCGCCTACAGCGATACTGCTGGCGAAACAGCATGCTCTATTTGAGCCACGGTATACGCCTACAACATTTATGCGCTGGCAAACGCATATGGCTGCCGCCTACCTTTGTTGTCTTGCGCGGCCAAATCGTGCCCTAGGATGTCCTCATCACTACCCACCACCCGAGTCCGCGCTCGCACCCCCACCCCCAACTTTGTCAGCTCAATCTTCTCGGCATCGCACCCCCAAACCGACCGCCGTGACCCGTAAAGCCCGCAGCCTAAGCGTAGGGCAGCTGGCGCCGGCCAGCGGCCAGGGGGTGCAACCTCCGGTGGCGAGGGCTGGCCAGCGATTCCGTGCGGTGGTAGTGGCGGGGGTGGCTACGGCCTTGAGGGGCGGGGCGGCGGCCTTTCGGCGCATGGTGGTTGGCGGCTTTCGGCGTGGAGCAGAGCGTAGCGGTGGTAAAGCTGGTGCGTGGCGGCGAAGCGCAGCAGCGGCGGCTTCGAGCTTGGGCGGCGTGAAAGCGAAAAGCGGAGAAGTCGGCGATGATGGCCAGCTACAAGTGCGGCCTTTGCGTGGGGATGCGGTTTTCTTTGGTTTAAGCGAAACCGATGTATAAGCGAAACGAAGTCATCGGTTTCAGTTTTAGTAAATTGATCGGTTGTTGTCCTTTGAAACCATTTTTAGCAACTGAAAAACCGAACGAATTGTTGATTAAAACCGAATGCCCAGGCGAGCATATATGGTGTGTACTGCATAATACATGCTATCCTTTTTAATGCGTTGCTCTCTTATTACGTGTGCTTCCCTCTGTTTGTTAATATATCTAATTTAGGTCGGCAATGGCCTCATAAAACCATGGGCCCTGTTCGGCACAGTAGCTACTACTAAATTCATTTTAAAATTATAGTTCATTTGACTTTTTTAACCTCAATTTTGATCACTCATCTTATTCAAATTTTGTGTAAAATATCAATTTTTTATTGTGGCATGCTTTATTAACAAAGGTCCTTAGAATAACTTAAATTTGACTATGCTTGCATAATTTTTTGAATAAGACAATTGTCAAACTTGGGTTTAAAAAGTCAAGCGAATTAAATGGTATGTGAATTGGAAGAGCTAACATAACTCTAGAAACTCAATAAACACGAATAATAACACTCAGGATCGATCGTCGAACATACAGTGATGCTCGACAAAGTAGCCGGTAGTGTTGACACCCAAAAATGTCTATATGATTTTTGGTAATTCTCATAGGATGCAAAATGACTTGGATCAAGGCGGCGGTAATTTTTCGAGATAGTCAATTTATGAAGCTTAAGAGAGCCAAAAGATGAAAGATTGGAAGATTTGGCAAGCAAGACAGCGAGGCCGAGGCTGCATTGATGCGTCGGACGCTAGGACCTTGATGGGGATGGCGTCAGGGGAAGCGGACACTTACTCGGTGACCTGATCGAGGCGTGAAACCCTTGTGGCCCGGACATTTGGCTTAGATGCGTCGGTCGAGCATGGTCCGGTCCGATGCCGATTTGCAGGTCCCTGCAGGTGCGTTCGGCCGTAGCGTCGGACAGCACTAGCATCGGTGCCCGGCATCCGCCGGTGCTGCAATTTGCATCTGTCGAGGGACTGCGTCGCGCCTGCGATAGCATTATCGCGTCGGGCTATACCAATTCGAACCGATCTCTTTTTCCATTCAGTTTTTTTGAAAGGTTTTTGGTGTTTGGAAACACATCTAAAGTAGGTTCTAAGGGGAATAAGACCCTCCCCTCTATATAATGGAGGCTCATGGCGTTTTGATCCCAACTACATCCAATCATCAAAACACAAACCCTAACTCTACTTTTTTTACCCTTTTCCAAACCCTAATCTGTTTTATTAGACGTTCTCAATGAATTCGTTGGCTTTTTCTAGGTGGCCTTACCGATCTAAGACCCTCACATCACGTTCTCGGGCCCGGATATACGGGCGTTTTGAGGTCGTTTCGGTAGAGGATCAAGTTCTACATCGTCTCTACCGGTTTCTTGATCGGTTTAGGCTGATCAAGTTATTAGTTCTTGTTTGCGTATTCTGAGGGTTGATGCATCACCTACATTGAGCGTCCAAAAGCCCTACCGTGTGTTGAGGGTGTAAACCTAATTTATGTCAACAAGTGGCGTACTGAAATAAAAAATAAATAAACTTCGAGGCGGCGATGCCTTGCAAACCATGAACATTCAAATCAAATTAAATGAATAGACACTACTCTGATTAAGCTCATCACCTACTGCCGGCATCCAGCGCGGGAATTTAATCGGCGGTGTTGAAGCTTGCGGCGGTGATGAACCGTTGGTGGCGGGAAACTTCGAAACTCCATGGATTGACAAATTAGGCCGGTGAAGATTTCGGATCAC
>JADLZK010006894.1:0-29437 GCA_015847255.1 Hyparrhenia diplandra
CCTACAATCATCTAACCTACCCACCCTAACTTCCTATGTACCTTTCGTGTCGTTCCCCCTTCTTGTTTCGATGCGTAGGTCGACACAAAAGATTTTCAATGGAATTCTAATATTTCACTCTAAACAAGTGCTATTTTGAGGCCTATGACAAGTGATTCTTAGAAAAACTCTCTAATAGTCCACTTGTTCAAATTTAGGTTCTCTAGGGTGGGGCATTTGATTCCACAACCGCGGAAAAGTCTAGCTCGATTCTATAGCCGGATTGGAAACTTCTCTTTGTTTTGAGTTCGTTTTTGAAATCAGCGCCAACAGTCCCTAATGTCACATCCAGTAACATATATTAACGTTTGGGGAACACAATGTAAATGATCCTACCATCATCTAACCTACCCACCCTAACTTCCTATGTACCTTTCGTGTCATTCCCCTTGTTTGATGCGGAGGTCGACACACAAAGATTTTCGATGGAATTCCAAGATTTCACTCTAAACAAGTTCTACTTTTGAGGCCTATGACAAGTGATTCTTAGAAAAACTCTCTAATAGTCCACTTGTTCAAATTTAGGTTAACTAGGGTGGGGCATTTGATTCCACAACGGCAAAGAAGTCTAGCTCGTTTCTAAAGCCGGATTGGAAACTTCTCTTTGTTTTGAGTTGCTGAAACATCTCTTTGTTCATCTAGAAACATATATTAACGGTTGGGGAACACAATGTAATTGATCCTACCATCATCTAACCTACCCACCCTAACTTCCTATGTACCTTTCGTGTCGTTCCCCTTCTTTTTGATGCGGAGGTCACACAAAGATTTTCAATGGAATTCCAAGATTTCACTCTAAACAAGTTCTATTTTGAGGCCTATGACAAGTGATTCTTAGAAAAACTCTCTAATAGTCCACTTGTTCAAATTTAGGTTCTCTAGGGTGGGGCATTTGATTCCACAACGGCGAAGAAGTCTAGCTCGTTTCTAAAGCCGGGATTGGAAACTTCTCTTTGTTTTGAGTTCGCGCTGAAATCAGCGCCTAACATCCCTTTGTCACATCTAGAAACATATATTAACGGTTGGGGAACACAATGTAATTGATCCTACCATCATCTAACCTACCCACCCTAACTTCCTATGTACCTTTCGTGTCGTTCCCCTTGTTTTGATGCACGGAGGTCGACACAAAAGATTTTCGATGGAATTCCAAGATTTCACTCTAAACAAGTTCTACTTTGTGGCCTATGACAAGTGATTCTTAGAAAAACTCTCTAATAGTCCACTTGTTCAAATTTAGGTTCTCTAGGGTGGGGCATTTGATTGCACAACCGCGAAGAAGTCTAGCTCGTTTCTAAAGCCGGATTGGAAACTTCTCTTTGTTTTGAGTTCGCGCTGAAATCAGCGCCAAGCGATCCCTAATGTCACATCCAAGAAAACATATATTAACGGTTGGGGAACACAATGTAATTGATCCTACAATCATCTAACCTACCCACCCTAACTTCCTATGTACCTTTCGTGTCGTTCCCCTTCTTGTTTGATGCGTGGAGGTCGACACAAAGATTTTCAATGGAATTCTAATATTTCACTCTAAACAAGTGCTATTTTGAGGCCTATGACAAGTGATTCTTAGAAAAACTCTCTAATAGTCCACTTGTTCAAATTTAGGTTCTCTAGGGTGGGGCATTTGATTCCACAACCGCGGAAAAGTCTAGCTCGATTCTATAGCCGGATTGGAAACTTCTCTTTGTTTTGAGTTCGCTGAAATCAGCGCCAACAGTCCCTAATGTCACATCCGGTAACATATATTAACGTTTGGGGAACACAATGTAAATGATCCTACCATCATCTAACCTACCCACCCTAACTTCCTATGTACCTTTTCGTGTCATTCCCCTTGTTTCAGTGCGGAGGGTCGACACAAAAGATTTTCGATGGAATTCCAAGATTTCACTCTAAACAAGTTCTACTTTGAGGCCTATGACAAGTGATTCTTAGAAAAACTCTCTAATAGTCCACTTGTTCAAATTTAGGTTCTCTAGGGTGGGGCATTTGATTCCAACAACGCAAAGAAGTCTAGCTCGTTTCTAAAGCCGGATTGGAAACTTCTCTTTCTTTGTTCCTAATGTCACATAGAAACATATATTAACGGTTGGGGAACACAATGTAATTGATCCTACAATCATCTAACCTACCCACCCTAACTTCCTATGTACCTTTCGTGTCGTTCCCCCTTCTTTTTGATGCGGAGGTCGACACAAAAGATTTTCAATGGAATTCTAATATTTCACTCTAAACAAGTTCTATTTTGAGGCCTATGACAAGTGATTCTTAGAAAAACTCTCTAATAGTCCACTTGTTCAAATTTAGGTTCTCTAGGGTGGGGCATTTGATTCCACAACCGCGGAAAAGTCTAGCTCGATTCTAAAGCGGATTGGAAACTTCTCTTTGTTTTGAGTTCGCTGAAATCAGCGCCAACAGTCCCTAATGTCACATCCAGTAACATATATTAACGGTTTGGGGGAACACAATGTAAATGATCCTACAATCATCTAACCTACCCACCCTAACTTCCTATGTACCTTTCGTGTCGTTCCCCCCCTTGTTTTGATGCGGAGGTCGACACAAAGATTTTCAATGGAATTCAAGATTTCACTCTAAACAAGTTCTATTTTGAGGCCTATGACAAGTGATTCTTAGAAAAACTCTCTAATAGTCCACTTGTTCAAATTTAGGTTAACTAGGGTGGGGCATTTGATTCCACAACCGGAAAAAAGAATTCTATAGCTTCTCTTTGTTTTGAGTTAAAGCCGAAATTGGAAACATCTCTTTGTTCATCTAGAAACATATGTTAACGGTTGGGGAACACAATGTAATTGATCCTACCATCATCTAACCTACCCACCCTAACTTCCTATGTACCTTTCGTGTCATTCCCCTTGTTTTTTTGACGGAGGTCGACACAAAGATTTTCGATGGAATTCCAAGATTTCACTCTAAACAAGTTCTACTTTGAGGCCTATGACAAGTGATTCTTAGAAAAACTCTCTAATAGTCCACTTGTTCAAATTTAGGTTAACTAGGGTGGGGCATTTGATTCCACAAACGGCAAAGAAGTCTAGCTCGTTTTTCTAAAGCCGGATTGGAAACATCTCTTTGTTCATCTAGAAACATATGTTAACGGTTGGGGAACACAATGTAATTGATCCTGCCATCATCTAACCTACCCACCCTAACTTCCTATGTACCTTTCGTGTCGTTCCCCTTGTTTTTCGATGACGGAGGTCGACACAAAAGATTTTCGATGGAATTCCAAGATTTCACTCTAAACAAGTTCTACTTTGTGGCCTATGACAAGTGATTCTTAGAAAAACTCTCTAATAGTCCACTTGTTCAAATTTAGGTTCTCTAGGGTGGGGCATTTGATTGCACAACCACGAAGAAGTCTAGCTCGTTTCTAAAGCCGGATTGGAAACTTCTCTTTGTTTTGAGTTCGCGCTGAAATCAGCGCCGGCCGATCCCTAATGTCACATCAGAAACATATATTAACGGTTGGGGAACACAATGTAATTGATCCTACAATCATCTAACCTACCCACCCTAACTTCCTATGTACCTTTCGTGTCGTTCCCTTCTTGTTTTGATGCGACGTAGGTCGACACAAAGATTTTCAATGGAATTCTAATATTTCACTCTAAACAAGTGCTATTTTGAGGCCTATGACAAGTGATTCTTAGAAAAACTCTCTAATAGTCCACTTGTTCAAATTTAGGTTCTCTAGGGTGGGGCATTTGATTCCACAACCGCGGAAAAGTCTAGCTCGATTCTATAGCCGGATTGGAAACTTCTCTTTGTTTTGAGTTCGGCTGAAATCAGCGCCAACAGTCCCTAATGTCACATCCGGTAACATATATTAACGTTTGGGGAACACAATGTAAATGATCCTACCATCATCTAACCTACCCACCCTAACTTCCTATGTACCTTTCGTGTCGTTCCCCTTGTTTTGATGCGGAGTCGACACAAAGATTTTCGATGGAATTCCAAGATTTCACTCTAAACAAGTTCTACTTTGTGGCCTATGACAAGTGATTCTTAGAAAAACTCTCTAATAGTCCACTTGTTCAAATTTAGGTTCTCTAGGGTGGGGCATTTGATTGCACAACCGCGAAGAAGTCTAGCTCGTTTCTAAAGCCGGATTGGAAACTTCTCTTTGTTTTGAGTTCGCGCTGAAATCAGATCCCTAATGTCACATCCGAGAAACATATATTAACGGTTGGGGAACACAATGTAATTGATCCTACAATCATCTAACCTACCCACCCTAACTTCCTATGTACCTTTTCGTGTCGTTCCCCTTCTTGTTTCGATGCGTGAGGTCGACACAAAGATTTTCAATGGAATTCTAATATTTCACTCTAAACAAGTGCTATTTTGAGGCCTATGACAAGTGATTCTTAGAAAAACTCTCTAATAGTCCACTTGTTCAAATTTAGGTTCTCTAGGGTGGGGCATTTGATTCCACAACCGCGGAAAAGTCTAGCTCGATTCTATAGCGGATTGGAAACTTCTCTTTGTTTTGAGTTCGCTGAAATCAGCGCCAACAGTCCCCTAATGTCACATCCAAGTAACATATATTAACGTTTGGGGAACACAATGTAAATGATCCTACCATCATCTAACCTACCCACCCTAACTTCCTATGTACCTTTCGTGTCGTTCCCTTCTTGTTTTGATGCGGAGGTCGACACAAAGATTTTCGATGGAATTCCAAGATTTCACTCTAAACAAGTTCTACTTTGAGGCCTATGACAAGTGATTCTTAGAAAAACTCTCTAATAGTCCACTTGTTCAAATTTAGGTTCTCTAGGGTGGGGCATTTGATTCCACAACCGCGAAAAGTCTAGCTCGTTTCTAAAGCCGGATTGGAAACTTCTCTTTGTTTTGAGTTGCGCTGAAATCAGCGCCTTTGTTCATCTAGAAACATATATTAACGGTTGGGGAACACAATGTAATTGATCCTACAATCATCTAACCTACCCACCCTAACTTCCTATGTACCTTTCGTGTCGTTCCCCTTCTTGTTTTTGCGGAGGTAGACGACAAAAAGATTTTCAATGGAATTCCAAGATTTCACTCTAAACAAGTTCTATTTTGAGGCCTATGACAAGTGATTCTTAGAAAAACTCTCTAATAGTCCACTTGTTCAAATTTAGGTTCTCTAGGGTGGGGCATTTGATTCCACAACGGCGGAAAAGTCTAGCTCGTTTCTAAAGCGGATTGGAAACTTCTCTTTGTTCATCTAATGTCACAAACATATATTAACGGTTGGGGAACACAATGTAAATGATCCTACCATCATCTAACCTACCCACCCTAACTTCCTATGTACCTTTCGTGTCATTCCCCTTGTTTTGATGCGGAGGTCGACACAAAGATTTTCGATGGAATTCCAAGATTTCACTCTAAACAAGTTCTACTTTGAGGCCTATGACAAGTGATTCTTAGAAAAACTCTCTAATAGTCCACTTGTTCAAATTTAGGTTCTCTAGGGTGGGGCATTTGATTCCACAACGGCAAAAAAAGTCTAGCTCGTTTCTAAAGCCGGATTGGAAACATCTCTTTGTTCATCTAGAAACATATGTTAACGGTTAACGTTTGGGGAACACAATGTAATTGATCCTGCCATCATCTAACCTACCCACCCTAACTTCCTATGTACCTTTTCGTGTCGTTCCCCTTGTTTTGATACGGAGGTCGACACAAAGATTTTCGATGGAATTCCAAGATTTCACTCTAAACAAGTTCTACTTTGTGGCCTATGACAAGTGATTCTTAGAAAAACTCTCTAATAGTCCACTTGTTCAAATTTAGGTTCTCTAGGGTGGGGCATTTGATTGCACAACCACGAAGAAGTCTAGCTCGTTTCTAAAGCCGGATTGGAAACTTCTCTTTGTTTTGAGTTCGCGCTGAAATCAGCGCCGGCAGATCCCTAATGTCACATCCGAAACATATATTAACGGTTGGGGAACACAATGTAATTGATCCTACAATCATCTAACCTACCCACCCTAACTTCCTATGTACCTTTCGTGTCGTTCCCCTTCTTGTTTCGGTACGTAGGTCGACACAAAGATTTTCAATGGAATTCTAATATTTCACTCTAAACAAGTGCTATTTTGAGGCCTATGACAAGTGATTCTTAGAAAAACTCTCTAATAGTCCACTTGTTCAAATTTAGGTTCTCTAGGGTGGGGCATTTGATTCCACAACCGCGGAAAAGTCTAGCTCGATTCTATAGCCGGATTGGAAACTTCTCTTTGTTTTGAGTTCGCTTTGAAATCAGCGCCAACAGTCCCTAATGTCACATCCAAGTAACATATATTAACGTTTGGGGAACACAATGTAAATGATCCTACCATCATCTAACCTACCCACCCTAACTTCCTATGTACCTTTTCGTGTCGTTTCCCCTTGTTTGATGACGGAGGTCGACACAAAGATTTTCGATGGAATTCCAAGATTTCACTCTAAACAAGTTCTACTTTGTGGCCTATGACAAGTGATTCTTAGAAGAACTCTCTAATAGTCCACTTGTTCAAATTTAGGTTCTCTAGGGTGGGGCATTTGATTGCACAACCCTTGTGAAGAAGTCTAGCTCGTTTCTAAAGCCGGATTGGAAACTTCTCTTTGTTTTGAGTTCGCTGAAATCTCTCCCTAATGTCACATCTAGAAACATATATTAACGGTTGGGGAACACAATGTAATTGATCCTACAATCATCTAACCTACCCACCCTAACTTCCTATGTACCTTTCGTGTCGTTCCCCTTCTTGTTTTGATGCGTAGGTCGACACAAAGATTTTCAATGGAATTCTAATATTTCACTCTAAACAAGTGCTATTTTGAGGCCTATGACAAGTGATTCTTAGAAAAACTCTCTAATAGTCCACTTGTTCAAATTTAGGTTCTCTAGGGTGGGGCATTTGATTCCACAACCGCGCGGAAAAGTCTAGCTCGATTCTATAGCCGGATTGGAAACTTCTCTTTGTTTTGAGTTTTGCGCTGAAATCAGCGCCATCGATCCCTAATGTCACATCCAAAACATATATTAACGGTTGGGGAACACAATGTAAATGATCCTACAATCATCTAACCTACCCACCCTAACTTCCTATGTACCTTTTCGTGTCATTCCCTTCTTGTTTGATGCGGAGGTCGACACAAAGATTTTCAATGGAATTCCAATATTTCACTCTAAACAAGTTCTATTTTGAGGCCTATGACAAGTGATTCTTAGAAAAACTCTCTAATAGTCCACTTGTTCAAATTTAGGTTCTCTAGGGTGGGGCATTTGATTCCACAACCGGCAAAAAGTCTAGCTCGATTCTAAAGCCGGATTGGAAACTTCTCTTTGTTTTGAGTTTCATCCCTAATGTCACATCCAGAAACATATATTAACGGTTGGGGAACACAATGTAATGATCCTACCATCATCTAACCTACCCACCCTAACTTCCTATGTACCTTTCGTGTCATTCCCTTCTTGTTTTGATGCGGAGGGTCGACACAAAGATTTTCGATGGAATTCCAAGATTTCACTCTAAACAAGTTCTACTTTGAGGCCTATGACAAGTGATTCTTAGAAAAACTCTCTAATAGTCCACTTGTTCAAATTTAGGTTCTCTAGGGTGGGGCATTTGATTCCACAACAACGCAAAGAAGTCTAGCTCGTTTCTAAAGCCGGATTGGAAACATCTCTCTTTTTTTGTTCATCTGAAAACATATGTCCCTAATGTCACATCAGTAACATATATTAACGGTTGGGGAACACAATGTAATTGATCCTACGATCATCTAACATACCCACCCTAACTTCCTATGTACCTTTCGTGTCGTTCCCCTTGTTTCGGCACGGAGGTCGACACAAAGATTTTTGATGGAATTCCAAGATTTCACTCTAAACAAGTTCTACTTTGAGGCCTATGACAAGTGATTCTTAGAAAAACTCTCTAATAGTCCACTTGTTCAAATTTAGGTTCTCTAGGGTGGGGCATTTGATTGCACAACCACGAAGAAGTCTAGCTCGTTTCTAAAGCCGGATTGGAAACTTCTCTTTGTTTTGAGTTCGCGCTGAAATCAGCGCCCGGCAGTCCCTAATGTCACATCTAAACATATATTAACGGTTGGGGAACACAATGTAATTGATCCTACAATCATCTAACCTACCCACCCTAACTTCCTATGTACCTTTCGTGTCGTTCCCCTTCTTGTTTGATGCGACGTAGGTCGACACAAAGATTTTCAATGGAATTCTAATATTTCACTCTAAACAAGTGCTATTTTGAGGCCTATGACAAGTGATTCTTAGAAAAACTCTCTAATAGTCCACTTGTTCAAATTTAGGTTCTCTAGGGTGGGGCATTTGATTCCACAACCGCGGAAAAGTCTAGCTCGATTCTATAGCCGGATTGGAAACTTCTCTTTGTTTTGAGTTCACGCTGAAATCAGCGCCAACAGTCCCTAATGTCACATCCAGTAACATATATTAACGTTTGGGGAACACAATGTAAATGATCCTACCATCATCTAACCTACCCACCCTAACTTCCTATGTACCTTTCGTGTCGTTCCCCCTTGTTTGATGCGGAGGTCGACACAAAGATTTTCGATGGAATTCCAAGATTTCACTCTAAACAAGTTCTACTTTGAGGCCTATGACAAGTGATTCTTAGAAAACTCTCTAATAGTCCACTTGTTCAAATTTAGGTTCTCTAGGGTGGGGCATTTGATTGCACAACCGCGAAGAAGTCTAGCTCGTTTCTAAAGCCGGATTGGAAACTTCTCTTTGTTTTGAGTTGCGCTGAAATCATCTCTTTAATGTCACATCTAGAAACATATATTAACGGTTGGGGAACACAATGTAATTGATCCTACAATCATCTAACCTACCCACCCTAACTTCCTATGTACCTTTCGTGTCGTTCCCCTTCTTGTTTGATGCGTAGGTCGACACAAAGATTTTCAATGGAATTCTAATATTTCACTCTAAACAAGTGCTATTTTGAGGCCTATGACAAGTGATTCTTAGAAAAACTCTCTAATAGTCCACTTGTTCAAATTTAGGTTCTCTAGGGTGGGGCATTTGATTCCACAACCGCGGAAAAGTCTAGCTCGATTCTATAGCCGGATTGGAAACTTCTCTTTGTTTTGAGTTCGCGCTGAAATCAGCGCCAACAGTCCCTAATGTCACATCCAAAACATATATTAACGGTTGGGGAACACAATGTAAATGATCCTACCATCATCTAACCTACCCACCCTAACTTCCTATGTACCTTTCGTGTCGTTTCCCTTCTTGTTTTGACGGAGGTCGACACAAAAGATTTTCAATGGAATTCCAAGATTTCACTCTAAACAAGTTCTATTTTGAGGCCTATGACAAGTGATTCTTAGAAAAACTCTCTAATAGTCCACTTGTTCAAATTTAGGTTCTCTAGGGTGGGGCATTTGATTCCACAACCGCAAAAAAGTCTAGCTCGTTTCTAAAGCCGGATTGCTGAAATCAGCGCCATCTCCCTAATGTCACATCTAGAAACATATATTAACGGTTGGGGAACACAATGTAAATGATCCTACCATCATCTAACCTACCCACCCTAACTTCCTATGTACCTTTCGTGTCATTCCCTTGTTTCGCACGGAGGTCGACACAAAGATTTTCGATGGAATTCCAAGATTTCACTCTAAACAAGTTCTACTTTGAGGCCTATGACAAGTGATTCTTAGAAAAACTCTCTAATAGTCCACTTGTTCAAATTTAGGTTCTCTAGGGTGGGGCATTTGATTCCACAAACCGGCAAAAAGTCTAGCTCGTTTCTAAAGCGGATTGGAAACTTCTCTTTGTTTTTGAGTTTCGCTGAAATCAGAAACAACAGTCCCTAATGTCACATCCAAAAAAATATATTAACGGTTGGGGAACACAATGTAAATTGATCCTACCATCATCTAACCTACCCACCCTAACTTCCTATGTACCTTTCGTGTGTCATTCCCTTCTTTTTTTTGATGCGGAGGTCGACACAAAGATTTTCGATGGAATTCCAAGATTTCACTCTAAACAAGTTCTACTTTGAGGCCTATGACAAGTGATTCTTAGAAAAACTCTCTAATAGTCCACTTGTTCAAATTTAGGTTCTCTAGGGTGGGGCATTTGATTCCACAACGGCAAAAAAGTCTAGCTCGTTTCTAAAGCCGGATTGGAAACTTCTCTCTTTGTTCATCTAGAAAACATATGTCACATCCTAATAGTAACATATATTAACGGTTGGGGAACACAATGTAAATGATCCTACCATCATCTAACCTACCCACCCTAACTTCCTATGTACCTTTCGTGTCGTTCCCCTTGTTTCGGCACGGAGGTCGACACAAAGATTTTCGATGGAATTCCAAGATTTCACTCTAAACAAGTTCTACTTTGTGGCCTATGACAAGTGATTCTTAGAAAAACTCTCTAATAGTCCACTTGTTCAAATTTAGGTTCTCTAGGGTGGGGCATTTGATTGCACAACCACGAAGAAAGTCTAGCTCGTTTCTAAAGCCGGATTGGAAACTTCTCTTTGTTTTGAGTTCGCGCTGAAATCAGCGCCCGGCAGTCCCCTAATGTCACATCCAGAAAACATATATTAACGGTTGGGGAACACAATGTAATTGATCCTACAATCATCTAACCTACCCACCCTAACTTCCTATGTACCTTTCGTGTCGTTTCCCCTTCTTGTTTTGATGCGTAGGTCGACACAAAGATTTTCAATGGAATTCTAATATTTCACTCTAAACAAGTGCTATTTTGAGGCCTATGACAAGTGATTCTTAGAAAAACTCTCTAATAGTCCACTTGTTCAAATTTAGGTTCTCTAGGGTGGGGCATTTGATTCCACAACCGCGGAAAAGTCTAGCTCGATTCTATAGCCGGATTGGAAACTTCTCTTTGTTTTGAGTTCGCGCTGAAATCAGCGCCAACAGTCCCTAATGTCACATCCAGTAACATATATTAACGTTTGGGGAACACAATGTAAATGATCCTACCATCATCTAACCTACCCACCCTAACTTCCTATGTACCTTTAGGTGTCGTTCCCCTTGTTTGATGCGAGAGGTCGACACAAAGATTTTCGATGGAATTCCAAGATTTCACTCTAAACAAGTTCTACTTTGTGGCCTATGACAAGTGATTCTTAGAAGAACTCTCTAATAGTCCACTTGTTCAAATTTAGGTTCTCTAGGGTGGGGCATTTGATTGCACAACCGCGAAGAAGTCTAGCTCGTTTCTAAAGCCGGATTGGAAACTTCTCTTTGTTTTGAGTTCGCGCTGAAATCAGCGCCAGCAGTCCCTAATGTCACATCCAGAAACATATATTAACGGTTGGGGAACACAATGTAATTGATCCTACAATCATCTAACCTACCCACCCTAACTTCCTATGTACCTTTCGTGTCGTTCCCTTATTGTTTCGGTACGTAGGTCGACACAAAGATTTGCAATGGAATTCTAAGATTTCACTCTAAACAAGTGCTATTTTGAGGCCTATGACAAGTGATTCTTAGAAAAACTCTCTAATAGTCCACTTGTTCAAATTTAGGTTCTCTAGGGTGGGGCATTTGATTCCACAACCGCGGAAAAGTCTAGCTCGATTCTATAGCCGGATTGGAAACTTCTCTTTGTTTTGAGTTCGCGCTGAAATCAGCGCCAACAGTCCCTAATGTCACATCCAGTAACATATATTAACGGTTGGGGAACACAATGTAAATGATCCTACCATCATCTAACCTACCCACCCTAACTTCCTATGTACCTTTCGTGTCATTCCCCTTGTTTGATGCGGAGGTCGACACAAAGATTTTCGATGGAATTCCAAGATTTCACTCTAAACAAGTTCTACTTTGAGGCCTATGACAAGTGATTCTTAGAAAAACTCTCTAATAGTCCACTTGTTCAAATTTAGGTTAACTAGGGTGGGGCATTTGATTCCACAACGGCAAAGAAGTCTAGCTCGTTTCTAAAGCCGGATTGGAAACATCTCTTTGTTCATCTAGAAACATATGTTAACGGTTGGGGAACACAATGTAATTGATCCTGCCATCATCTAACCTACCCACCCTAACTTCCTATGTACCTTTCGTGTCGTTCCCCTTCTTTTTTTTCGATGCGGAGGGTCGACACAAAGATTTTCGATGGAATTCCAAGATTTCACTCTAAACAAGTTCTACTTTGAGGCCTATGACAAGTGATTCTTAGAAAAACTCTCTAATAGTCCACTTGTTCAAATTTAGGTTCTCTAGGGTGGGGCATTTGATTCCACAACGGCAAAGAAGTCTAGCTCGTTTCTAAAGCCGGATTGGAAACTTCTCTTTGTTTTGATCTCTTTGTTCATCTAGAAACATATATTAACGGTTGGGGAACACAATGTAATTGATCCTACCATCATCTAACCTACCCACCCTAACTTCCTATGTACCTTTCGTGTCGTTCCCCTTGTTTGATGACGGAGGTCGACACAAAGATTTTCGATGGAATTCCAAGATTTCACTCTAAACAAGTTCTACTTTGAGGCCTATGACAAGTGATTCTTAGAAAAACTCTCTAATAGTCCACTTGTTCAAATTTAGGTTCTCTAGGGTGGGGCATTTGATTGCACAACCACGAAGAAGTCTAGCTCGTTTCTAAAGCCGGATTGGAAACTTCTCTTTGTTTTGAGTTCGCGCTGAAATCAGCGCCCGGCCAGTCCCTAATGTCACATCCGGAAACATATATTAACGGTTGGGGAACACAATGTAATTGATCCTACAATCATCTAACCTACCCACCCTAACTTCCTATGTACCTTTTCGTGTCGTTCCCCTTCTTGTTTCGATGCGTAGGGTCGACACAAAGATTTTCAATGGAATTCTAATATTTCACTCTAAACAAGTGCTATTTTGAGGCCTATGACAAGTGATTCTTAGAAAAACTCTCTAATAGTCCACTTGTTCAAATTTAGGTTCTCTAGGGTGGGGCATTTGATTCCACAACGCGGAAAAGTCTAGCTCGATTCTATAGCCGGATTGGAAACTTCTCTTTGTTTTGAGTTCGCGCTGAAATCAGCGCCAACAGTCCCTAATGTCACATCCAGTAACATATATTAACGTTTGGGGAACACAATGTAAATGATCCTACCATCATCTAACCTACCCACCCTAACTTCCTATGTACCTTTTCGTGTCGCGTCCCCCTTGTTTTTCGACGGAGGTCGACACAAAAGATTTTCGATGGAATTCCAAGATTTCACTCTAAACAAGTTCTACTTTTGAGGCCTATGACAAGTGATTCTTAGAAGAACTCTCTAATAGTCCACTTGTTCAAATTTAGGTTCTCTAGGGTGGGGCATTTGATTGCACAACCGCGGAAAAGTCTAGCTCGTTTCTAAAGCCGGATTGGAAACTTCTCTTTGTTTTGAGTTCGCTGAAATCAGCGCCAGCAGATCCCTAATGTCACATCAGAAACATATATTAACGGTTGGGGAACACAATGTAATTGATCCTACAATCATCTAACCTACCCACCCTAACTTCCTATGTACCTTTCGTGTCGTCGTTCCCTTCTTGTTTTGATGCGTAGGTCGACACAAAGATTTTCAATGGAATTCTAATATTTCACTCTAAACAAGTGCTATTTTTGAGGCCTATGACAAGTGATTCTTAGAAAAACTCTCTAATAGTCCACTTGTTCAAATTTAGGTTCTCTAGGGTGGGGCATTTGATTCCACAACCGCGGAAAAGTCTAGCTCGATTCTATAGCCGGATTGGAAACTTCTCTTTGTTTTGAGTTCGCGCTGAAATCAGCGCCAACAGTCCCTAATGTCACATCCAGTAACATATATTAACGGTTGGGGAACACAATGTAAATGATCCTACCATCATCTAACCTACCCACCCTAACTTCCTATGTACCTTTCGTGTCATTCCCCTTGTTTCGCACGAGGAGGTCGACACAAAAGATTTTCGATGGAATTCCAAGATTTCACTCTAAACAAGTTCTACTTTGAGGCCTATGACAAGTGATTCTTAGAAAAACTCTCTAATAGTCCACTTGTTCAAATTTAGGTTAACTAGGGTGGGGCATTTGATTCCACAACGGCAAAGAAGTCTAGCTCGTTTCTAAAGCCGGATTGGAAACATCTCTTTGTTCATCTAGAAACATATGTTAACGGTTGGGGAACACAATGTAATTGATCCTGCCATCATCTAACCTACCCACCCTAACTTCCTATGTACCTTTTTTCGTGTCGTTCCCCTTGTTTTGATGCGGAGGTCGACACAAAGATTTTCGATGGAATTCCAAGATTTCACTCTAAACAAGTTCTACTTTGTGGCCTATGACAAGTGATTCTTAGAAAAACTCTCTAATAGTCCACTTGTTCAAATTTAGGTTCTCTAGGGTGGGGCATTTGATTGCACAACCACAAAGAAGTCTAGCTCGTTTCTAAAGCCGGATTGGAAACTTCTCTTTGTTTTGAGTTTGAAAACATCTCCCCTAATGTCACATCTAGAAACATATATTAACGGTTGGGGAACACAATGTAATTGATCCTACAATCATCTAACCTACCCACCCTAACTTCCTATGTACCTTTCGTGTCGTTCCCTTCTTGTTTTTGATACGTAGGTCGACACAAAGATTTTCAATGGAATTCTAATATTTCACTCTAAACAAGTTCTATTTTTGGGGCCTATGACAAGTGATTCTTAGAAAAACTCTCTAATAGTCCACTTGTTCAAATTTAGGTTCTCTAGGGTGGGGCATTTGATTCCACAACCGCGGAAAAGTCTAGCTCGATTCTATAGCCGGAATGGAAACTTCTCTTTGTTTTGAGTTCGCGCTGAAATCAGCGCCAACAGTTCCCAAAGGCAAAACCCAGAAACATATATTAACGTTTGGGGAACACAATGTAAATGATCCTACCATCATCTAACCTACCCACCCTAACTTCCTATGTACCTTTCGTGTCGTTCCCCTTGTTTCGATACGGAGGTCGACACAAAGATTTTCGATGGAATTCCAAGATTTCACTCTAAACAAGTTCTACTTTGAGGCCTATGACAAGTGATTCTTAGAAAAACTCTCTAATAGTCCACTTGTTCAAATTTAGGTTCTCTAGGGTGGGGCATTTGATTGCACAACCGCGAAGAAGTCTAGCTCGTTTCTAAAGCCGGATTGGAAACTTCTCTTTGTTTTGAGTTCGCGCTGAAATCAGCGCCAGCAGTCCCTAATGTCACATCCAGAAACATATATTAACGGTTGGGGAACACAATGTAATTGATCCTACAATCATCTAACCTACCCACCCTAACTTCCTATGTACCTTTCGTGTCGTTCCCCTTCTTGTTTCGGTACGGAGGTCGACACAAAGATTTTCAATGGAATTCTAATATTTCACTCTAAACAAGTGCTATTTTGAGGCCTATGACAAGTGATTCTTAGAAAAACTCTCTAATAGTCCACTTGTTCAAATTTAGGTTCTCTAGGGTGGGGCATTTGATTCCACAACCGCGGAAAAGTCTAGCTCGATTCTATAGCTGGATTGGAAACTTCTCTTTGTTTTGAGTTCGCGCTGAAATCAGCGCCAACAGTCCCTAATGTCACATCCAGTAACATATATTAACGTTTGGGGAACACAATGTAAATGATCCTACCATCATCTAACCTACCCACCCTAACTTCCTATGTACCTTTCGTGTCGTTCCCCTTGTTTCGGTACGGAGGTCGACACAAAGATTTTCGATGGAATTCCAAGATTTCACTCTAAACAAGTTCTACTTTGAGGCCTATGACAAGTGATTCTTAGAAAAACTCTCTAATAGTCCACTTGTTCAAATTTAGGTTCTCTAGGGTGGGGCATTTGATTCCACAACCGAAAAAAGTCTAGCTCGTTTCTAAGCCGGATTGGAAACTTCTCTTTGTTTTGAGTTCGCGCTGAAATCAGCGAAACATCCCTAATGTCACATCCAGTAACATATATTAACGGTTGGGGAACACAATGTAATTGATCCTACAATCATCTAACCTACCCACCCTAACTTCCTATGTACCTTTCGTGTCGTTCCCCTTCTTGTTTTGCTACGAAGGTCGACACAAAGATTTTCAATGGAATTCTAATATTTCACTCTAAACAAGTGCTATTTTGAGGCCTATGACAAGTGATTCTTAGAAAAACTCTCTAATAGTCCACTTGTTCAAATTTAGGTTCTCTAGGGTGGGGCATTTGATTCCACAACCGCAAAAAAGTCTAGCTCGATTCTATAGCCGGATTGGAAACTTCTCTTTGTTTGTTCATCCCTAATGAAACATATATTAACGGTTGGGGAACACAATGTAAATGATCCTACCATCATCTAACCTACCCACCCTAACTTCCTATGTACCTTTTTCGTGTCATTCCCTTGTTTTGATGCGGAGGAGGTCGACACAAAGATTTTCGATGGAATTCCAAGATTTCACTCTAAACAAGTTCTACTTTGAGGCCTATGACAAGTGATTCTTAGAAAAACTCTCTAATAGTCCACTTGTTCAAATTTAGGTTAACTAGGGTGGGGCATTTGATTCCACAACGGCAAAGAAGTCTAGCTCGTTTCTAAAGCCGGATTGGAAACATCTCTTTGTTCATCTAGAAACATATGTTAACGGTTGGGGAACACAATGTAATTGATCCTGCCATCATCTAACCTACCCACCCTAACTTCCTATGTACCTTTCGTGTCGCCCCCCCTTGTTTGATGCGGAGGTCGACACAAAGATTTTCGATGGAATTCCAAGATTTCACTCTAAACAAGTTCTACTTTGAGGCCTATGACAAGTGATTCTTAGAAAAACTCTCTAATAGTCCACTTGTTCAAATTTAGGTTCTCTAGGGTGGGGCATTTGATTGCACAACCACGAAGAAGTCTAGCTCGTTTCTAAAGCCGGATTGGAAACTTCTCTTTGTTTTGAGTTCGCGCTGAAATCAGCGCCAGCAGTCCCTAATGAAACATATATTAACGGTTGGGGAACACAATGTAATTGATCCTACAATCATCTAACCTACCCACCCTAACTTCCTATGTACCTTTTTCGTGTCGTTCCCTTCTTTTTTTGATGCGGAGGTCGACACAAAGATTTTCAATGGAATTCAAGATTTCACTCTAAACAAGTTCTATTTTGAGGCCTATGACAAGTGATTCTTAGAAAAACTCTCTAATAGTCCACTTGTTCAAATTTAGGTTCTCTAGGGTGGGGCATTTGATTCCACAACCGCAAAAAAGTCTAGCTCGTTTCTATAGCCGGATTGGAAACTTCTCTTTGTTTTGAGTTGTGAAATCAGTCCCTAATGAAACATATATTAACGTTTGGGGAACACAATGTAAATGATCCTACCATCATCTAACCTACCCACCCTAACTTCCTATGTACCTTTCGTGTCGTTCCCTTGTTTCGCACGGAGGTCGACACAAAGATTTTCGATGGAATTCCAAGATTTCACTCTAAACAAGTTCTACTTTGTGGCCTATGACAAGTGATTCTTAGAAAAACTCTCTAATAGTCCACTTGTTCAAATTTAGGTTCTCTAGGGTGGGGCATTTGATTGCACAACCGCGAAGAAGTCTAGCTCGTTTCTAAAGCCGGATTGGAAACTTCTCTTTGTTTTGAGTTCGCTGAAATCAGCGCCGCCAGATCCCTAATGTCACATCCGAAACATATATTAACGGTTGGGGAACACAATGTAATTGATCCTACAATCATCTAACCTACCCACCCTAACTTCCTATGTACCTTTTCGTGTCGTTCCCCTTCTTGTTTGATGCGTAGGTCGACACAAAGATTTTCAATGGAATTCTAATATTTCACTCTAAACAAGTGCTATTTTGAGGCCTATGACAAGTGATTCTTAGAAAAACTCTCTAATAGTCCACTTGTTCAAATTTAGGTTCTCTAGGGTGGGGCATTTGATTCCACAACCGCGGAAAAGTCTAGCTCGATTCTATAGCCGGATTGGAAACTTCTCTTTGTTTTGAGTTCGCGCTGAAATCAGCGCCAACAGTCCCTAATGTCACATCCAGTAACATATATTAACGTTTGGGGAACACAATGTAAATGATCCTACCATCATCTAACCTACCCACCCTAACTTCCTATGTACCTTTCGTGTCGTTCCCCCTTTTTGATGCGGAGGTCGACACAAAAGATTTTCGATGGAATTCCAAGATTTCACTCTAAACAAGTTCTACTTTGAGGCCTATGACAAGTGATTCTTAGAAAACTCTCTAATAGTCCACTTGTTCAAATTTAGGTTCTCTAGGGTGGGGCATTTGATTCCACAACCGCGAAAAGTCTAGCTCGTTTCTAAAGCCGGATTGGAAACTTCTCTCTTTTGTTTTGAGTTCGCGCTGATCAAGATCCCTAATGTCACATCCGAAACATATATTAACGGTTGGGGAACACAATGTAATTGATCCTACAATCATCTAACCTACCCACCCTAACTTCCTATGTACCTTTCGTGTCGTTCCCCTTCTTGTTTTGATGACGTAGGTCGACACAAAAGATTTTCAATGGAATTCTAATATTTCACTCTAAACAAGTGCTATTTTGAGGCCTACGACAAGTGATTCTTAGAAAAACTCTCTAATAGTCCACTTGTTCAAATTTAGGTTCTCTAGGGTGGGGCATTTGATTCCACAACCGCGGAAAAGTCTAGCTCGATTCTATAGCCGGATTGGAAACTTCTCTTTGTTTTGAGTTCGCGCTGAAATCAGCGCCAACAGTCCCTAATGTCACATCCAGTAACATATATTAACGGTTGGGGAACACAATGTAAATGATCCTACCATCATCTAACCTACCCACCCTAACTTCCTATGTACCTTTCGTGTCATTCCCCTTGTTTTGCACGGAGGTCGACACAAAGATTTTCGATGGAATTCCAAGATTTCACTCTAAACAAGTTCTACTTTTGAGGCCTATGACAAGTGATTCTTAGAAAAAACTCTCTAATAGTCCACTTGTTCAAATTTAGGTTAACTAGGGTGGGGCATTTGATTCCACAACGGCAAAGAAGTCTAGCTCGTTTCTAAAGCCGGATTGGAAACATCTCTTTGTTCATCTAGAAACATATGTTAACGGTTGGGGAACACAATGTAATTGATCCTGCCATCATCTAACCTACCCACCCTAACTTCCTATGTACCTTTCGTGTCGTTCCCTTCTTGTTTCGGTACGGAGGTCGACACAAAGATTTTCGATGGAATTCCAAGATTTCACTCTAAACAAGTTCTACTTTGAGGCCTATGACAAGTGATTCTTAGAAAAACTCTCTAATAGTCCACTTGTTCAAATTTAGGTTCTCTAGGGTGAGGCATTTGATTCCACAACCGCGGAAAAGTCTAGCTCGATTCTATAGCCGGATTGGAAACTTCTCTTTGTTTTGAGTTTGAAATCAGCGCCAACAGTCCCTAATGTCACATAGAAACATATATTAACGGTTGGGGAACACAATGTAAATGATCCTACCATCATCTAACCTACCCACCCTAACTTCCTATGTACCTTTTCGTGTCGTTCCCCTTGTTGTTTGATGCGGAGGTCGACACAAAAGATTTTCAATGGAATTCCAAGATTTCACTCTAAACAAGTTCTATTTTGAGGCCTATGACAAGTGATTCTTAGAAAAACTCTCTAATAGTCCACTTGTTCAAATTTAGGTTCTCTAGGGTGGGGCATTTGATTCCACAACCGCAAAAAAGTCTAGCTCGTTTCTAAAGCCGGATTGGAAACTTCTCTTTGTTTTGAGTTTGAAATCTGAAATCAGCCAACAGTCCCTAATGTCACATCCAAAAACATATATTAACGGTTGGGGAACACAATGTAAATGATCCTACCATCATCTAACCTACCCACCCTAACTTCCTATGTACCTTTCGTGTCATTCCCCTTGTTTTGATGCGGAGGAGGTCGACACAAAGATTTTCGATGGAATTCCAAGATTTCACTCTAAACAAGTTCTACTTTGAGGCCTATGACAAGTGATTCTTAGAAAAACTCTCTAATAGTCCACTTGTTCAAATTTAGGTTCTCTAGGGTGGGGCATTTGATTCCACAACGGCAAAGAAGTCTAGCTCGTTTCTAAAGCCGGATTGGAAACATCTCTTTGTTTTTCATCTAGAAACATATGTTCGGTTGGGGAACACAATGTAATTGATCCTGCAATCATCTAACCTACCCACCCTAACTTCCTATGTACCTTTCGTGTCGTTCCCCTTCTTTTTTTCGATGCGGAGGTCGACACAAAGATTTTCAATGGAATTCCAAGATTTCACTCTAAACAAGTTCTACTTTGAGGCCTATGACAAGTGATTCTTAGAAAAACTCTCTAATAGTCCACTTGTTCAAATTTAGGTTCTCTAGGGTGGGGCATTTGATTCCACAACCGCGAAAAAGTCTAGCTCGATTCTATAGCCGGATTGGAAACTTCTCTTTGTTTTGAGTTCGCGCTGCTGAAATCAGCGCCAACAGTCCCTAATGTCACATCCAAGTAACATATATTAACGGTTGGGGAACACAATGTAAATGATCCTACCATCATCTAACCTACCCACCCTAACTTCCTATGTACCTTTCGTGTCGTTCCCCCTTGTTTCGCACGGAGGTCGACACAAAGATTTTGATGGAATTCCAAGATTTCACTCTAAACAAGTTCTATTTTGAGGCCTATGACAAGTGATTCTTAGAAAAACTCTCTAATAGTCCACTTGTTCAAATTTAGGTTCTCTAGGGTGGGGCATTTGATTCCACAAACCGCGAAGAAGTCTAGCTCGTTTCTAAAGCCGGATTGGAAACATCTTTGTTTCTTTGTTTTGAGTTGCGCTGAAATCATCCCTAATGTCACATCAAGAAACATATATTAACGGTTGGGGAACACAATGTAATTGATCCTACCATCATCTAACCTACCCACCCTAACTTCCTATGTACCTTTCGTGTCGTTCCCCTTGTTTTGATGCGGAGGTCGACACAAAGATTTTCAATGGAATTCAAGATTTCACTCTAAACAAGTTCTACTTTGAGGCCTATGACAAGTGATTCTTAGAAAAACTCTCTAATAGTCCACTTGTTCAAATTTAGGTTCTCTAGGGTGGGGCATTTGATTCCACAACCCGCGGAAAAGTCTAGCTCGATTCTAAAGCGGATTGGAAACTTCTCTTTGTTTTGAGTTCGCGCTGAAATCAGCGCTTTGTCCCTAATGTCACATCCTAGAAACATATATTAACGGTTGGGGAACACAATGTAATTGATCCTACCATCATCTAACCTACCCACCCTAACTTCCTATGTACCTTTCGTGTCGTTCCCTTCCCTTGTTTCGATGCGGAGGTCGACACAAAGATTTTCGATGGAATTCCAAGATTTCACTCTAAACAAGTTCTATTTTGAGGCCTATGACAAGTGATTCTTAGAAAAACTCTCTAATAGTCCACTTGTTCAAATTTAGGTTCTCTAGGGTGGGGCATTTGATTGCACAACCGCGAAAAAGTCTAGCTCGATTCTAAAGCCGGATTGGAAACTTCTCTTTGTTTTGAGTTCGCGCTGAAATCAGCGCCAAAGTGATCCCTAATGTCACATCCGGAAACATATATTAACGGTTGGGGAACACAATGTAATTGATCCTACAATCATCTAACCTACCCACCCTAACTTCCTATGTACCTTTCGTGTCGTTCCCTTCTTGTTTTGATGCGTAGGTCGACACAAAGATTTTCAATGGAATTCTAATATTTCACTCTAAACAAGTGCTATTTTGAGGCCTATGACAAGTGATTCTTAGAAAAACTCTCTAATAGTCCACTTGTTCAAATTTAGGTTCTCTAGGGTGGGGCATTTGATTCCACAACCGCGGAAAAGTCTAGCTCGATTCTATAGCCGGATTGGAAACTTCTCTTTGTTTTGAGTTCGCGCTGAAATCAGCGCCAACAGTCCCTAATGTCACATCCAGTAACATATATTAACGGTTGGGGAACACAATGTAAATGATCCTACCATCATCTAACCTACCCACCCTAACTTCCTATGTACCTTTCGTGTCATTCCCCTTGTTTCGGTACGGAGGTCGACACAAAGATTTTCGATGGAATTCCAAGATTTCACTCTAAACAAGTTCTACTTTGAGGCCTATGACAAGTGATTCTTAGAAAAACTCTCTAATAGTCCACTTGTTCAAATTTAGGTTAACTAGGGTGGGGCATTTGATTCCACAACGGCAAAGAAGTCTAGCTCGTTTCTAAAGCCGGATTGGAAACATCTCTTTGTTCATCTAGAAACATATGTTAACGGTTGGGGAACACAATGTAATTGATCCTGCCATCATCTAACCTACCCACCCTAACTTCCTATGTACCTTTCGTGTCGTTCCCCTTGTTTTGATGCGGAGGGTCGACACAAAGATTTTCGATGGAATTCCAAGATTTCACTCTAAACAAGTTCTACTTTGTGGCCTATGACAAGTGATTCTTAGAAAAACTCTCTAATAGTCCACTTGTTCAAATTTAGGTTCTCTAGGGTGGGGCATTTGATTGCACAACCACGAAGAAGTCTAGCTCGTTTCTAAAGCCGGATTGGAAACTTCTCTTTGTTTTGAGTTCGCGCTGAAATCAGCGCCAGCAGTCCCTAATGTCACATCCAGAAACATATATTAACGGTTGGGGAACACAATGTAATTGATCCTACAATCATCTAACCTACCCACCCTAACTTCCTATGTACCTTTCGTGTCGTTCCCCTTCTTGTTTCGGTACGTAGGTCGACACAAAGATTTTCAATGGAATTCTAATATTTCACTCTAAACAAGTGCTATTTTGAGGCCTATGACAAGTGATTCTTAGAAAAACTCTCTAATAGTCCACTTGTTCAAATTTAGGTTCTCTAGGGTGGGGCATTTGATTCCACAACCGCGGAAAAGTCTAGCTCGATTCTATAGCCGGATTGGAAACTTCTCTTTGTTTTGAGTTCGCTGAAATCAGCGCCAACAGTCCCTAATGTCACATCCAGTAACATATATTAACGTTTGGGGAACACAATGTAAATGATCCTACCATCATCTAACCTACCCACCCTAACTTCCTATGTACCTTTCGTGTCGTTCCCCTTGTTTCGGTACGGAGGTCGACACAAAGATTTTCGATGGAATTCCAAGATTTCACTCTAAACAAGTTCTACTTTGTGGCCTATGACAAGTGATTCTTAGAAGAACTCTCTAATAGTCCACTTGTTCAAATTTAGGTTCTCTAGGGTGGGGCATTTGATTGCACAACCGCGAAGAAGTCTAGCTCGTTTCTAAAGCCGGATTGGAAACTTCTCTTTGTTTTGAGTTCGCTGAAATCAGCGCCCGGCAGTCCCTAATGTCACATCGAAACATATATTAACGGTTGGGGAACACAATGTAATTGATCCTACAATCATCTAACCTACCCACCCTAACTTCCTATGTACCTTTCGTGTCGTTCCCCTTCTTGTTTCGATGACGGAGGTCGACACAAAGATTTTCAATGGAATTCTAATATTTCACTCTAAACAAGTGCTATTTTGAGGCCAATGACAAGTGATCCTTAGAAAAACTCTCTAATAGTCCACTTGTTCAAATTTAGGTTCTCTAGGGTGAGGCATTTGATTCCACAACCGCGGAAAAGTCTAGCTCGATTCTATAGCGGATTGGAAACTTCTCTTTGTTTTGAGTTCGCGCTGAAATCAGCGCCAACAGATCCCTAATGTCACATCCGGTAACATATATTAACGTTTGGGGAACACAATGTAAATGATCCTACCATCATCTAACCTACCCACCCTAACTTCCTATGTACCTTTCGTGTCGTTCCCTTCTTTTTCGATGCGTGGAGGTCGACACAAAAGATTTTCAATGGAATTCCAAGATTTCACTCTAAACAAGTTCTACTTTGAGGCCTATGACAAGTGATTCTTAGAAAAACTCTCTAATAGTCCACTTGTTCAAATTTAGGTTCTCTAGGGTGGGGCATTTGATTCCACAACCGCGAAAAAGTCTAGCTCGATTCTAAAGCCGGATTGGAAACTTCTCTTTGTTTTGAGTTCGCGCTGAAATCAGCGCCCACACGATCCCTAATGTCACATCCAGTAACATATATTAACGGTTGGGGAACACAATGTAATTGATCCTACAATCATCTAACCTACCCACCCTAACTTCCTATGTACCTTTCGTGTCGTTCCCCTTCTTGTTTTGCTACGTAGGTCGACACAAAGATTTTCAATGGAATTCTAATATTTCACTCTAAACAAGTTCTATTTTGAGGCCTATGACAAGTGATTCTTAGAAAAACTCTCTAATAGTCCACTTGTTCAAATTTAGGTTCTCTAGGGTGAGGCATTTGATTCCACAACCGCGGAAAAGTCTAGCTCGATTCTATAGCCGGATTGGAAACTTCTCTTTGTTTTGAGTTCGCGCTGAAATCAGCGCCAACAGTCCCTAATGTCACATCCAGTAACATATATTAACGGTTGGGGAACACAATGTAAATGATCCTACCATCATCTAACCTACCCACCCTAACTTCCTATGTACCTTTCGTGTCATTCCCCTTCTTGTTTGATGCGGAGGGTCGACACAAAGATTTTCGATGGAATTCCAAGATTTCACTCTAAACAAGTTCTACTTTGAGGCCTATGACAAGTGATTCTTAGAAAAACTCTCTAATAGTCCACTTGTTCAAATTTAGGTTAACTAGGGTGGGGCATTTGATTCCACAACGGCAAAGAAGTCTAGCTCGATTCTAAAGCCGGATTGGAAACATCTCTTTGTTCATCTAGAAACATATAACATTAACGGTTGGGGAACACAATGTAATTGATCCTGCCATCATCTAACCTACCCACCCTAACTTCCTATGTACCTTTCGTGTCATTCCCCTTGTTTTGATGCGGAGGTCACACAAAGATTTTCGATGGAATTCCAAGATTTCACTCTAAACAAGTTCTACTTTGTGGCCTATGACAAGTGATTCTTAGAAAAACTCTCTAATAGTCCACTTGTTCAAATTTAGGTTCTCTAGGGTGGGGCATTTGATTCCACAACCCGCAAAGAAGTCTAGCTCGTTTCTAAAAGAAACTTCTCTTTTTTTTTGAGTTGCTGAAATCATCTCTTTAATTCATCTAGAAACATATATTAACGGTTGGGGAACACAATGTAATTGATCCTACAATCATCTAACCTACCCACCCTAACTTCCTATGTACCTTTCGTGTCGTTCCCCTTCTTGTTTTGATGCGGAGGTCGACACAAAGATTTTCAATGGAATTCAAGATTTCACTCTAAACAAGTTCTATTTTGAGGCCTATGACAAGTGATTCTTAGAAAAACTCTCTAATAGTCCACTTGTTCAAATTTAGGTTCTCTAGGGTGGGGCATTTGATTCCACAACCGCGGAAAAGTCTAGCTCGATTCTATAGCGGATTGGAAACTTCTCTTTGTTTTGAGTTCGCGCTGAAATCAAGCGCCAACAGTCCCCTAATGTCACATCCAGTAACATATATTAACGTTTGGGGAACACAATGTAAATGATCCTACCATCATCTAACCTACCCACCCTAACTTCCTATGTACCTTTAGGTGTCGTTCCCCTTGTTTCGATGCGGAGGTCGACACAAAAAGATTTTCGATGGAATTCAAGATTTCACTCTAAACAAGTTCTATTTTTGAGGCCTATGACAAGTGATTCTTAGAAAAACTCTCTAATAGTCCACTTGTTCAAATTTAGGTTCTCTAGGGTGGGGCATTTGATTCCACAACCGCGAAAAAGTCTAGCTCGTTTCTAAAGCCGGATTGGAAACTTCTCTTTGTTTTGAGTTCGCGCTGAAATCAGCGCCCGGCCGATCCCTAATGTCACATCCGAGAAACATATATTAACGGTTGGGGAACACAATGTAATTGATCCTACAATCATCTAACCTACCCACCCTAACTTCCTATGTACCTTTCGTGTCGTTCCCCTTCTTGTTTTGATGCGGAGGTCGACACAAAGATTTTCAATGGAATTCTAATATTTCACTCTAAACAAGTTCTATTTTGAGGCCTATGACAAGTGATTCTTAGAAAAACTCTCTAATAGTCCACTTGTTCAAATTTAGGTTCTCTAGGGTGGGGCATTTGATTCCACAACCGCGGAAAAGTCTAGCTCGATTCTAAAGCCGGATTGGAAACTTCTCTTTGTTTTGAGTTCGCGCTGAAATCATCCCTAATGTCACATCTAGTAACATATATTAACGGTTGGGGAACACAATGTAAATGATCCTACCATCATCTAACCTACCCACCCTAACTTCCTATGTACCTTTCGTGTCATTCCCCCTTGTTTTGATGCGGAGGTCGACACAAAGATTTTCAATGGAATTCCAAGATTTCACTCTAAACAAGTTCTACTTTGAGGCCTATGACAAGTGATTCTTAGAAAAACTCTCTAATAGTCCACTTGTTCAAATTTAGGTTCTCTAGGGTGGGGCATTTGATTCCACAAGCGCGCAAAAAAGTCTAGCTCGATTCTAAAGCCGGATTGGAAACTTCTCTTTGTTTTGAGTTCTGAAATAGAAAGTCCATAATGTCACATCCGGAAACATATATTAGCGGTTGGGGAACACAATGTAATTGATCCTACCATCATCTAACCTACCCACCCTAACTTCCTATGTACCTTTCGTGTCATTCCCCTTGTTTCGATGCGGAGGTGACACACAAAGATTTTCGATGGAATTCCAAGATTTCACTCTAAACAAGTTCTACTTTGAGGCCTATGACAAGTGATTCTTAGAAAAACTCTCTAATAGTCCACTTGTTCAAATTTAGGTTCTCTAGGGTGGGGCATTTGATTCCACAACCGGCAAAGAAGTCTAGCTCGTTTCTAAAGCCGGATTGGAAACTTCTCTTTGTTTTGAGTTAACGGCTGAAACATAATGTCACATCTAGTAACATATATTAACGGTTGGGGAACACAATGTAATTGATCCTACCATCATCTAACCTACCCACCCTAACTTCCTATGTACCTTTCGTGTCATTCCCCTTCTTTTTTCGATGCGAGGTCGACACAAAGATTTTCGATGGAATTCCAAGATTTCACTCTAAACAAGTTCTACTTTGAGGCCTATGACAAGTGATTCTTAGAAAAACTCTCTAATAGTCCACTTGTTCAAATTTAGGTTCTCTAGGGTGGGGCATTTGATTCCACAACCAAAAAAGTCTAGCTCGTTTCTATAGCCGGATTGGAAACTTTCTCTTTGTTTTGAGTTTTTTTCTAATTGAAACATCTCTTTGTTCATCTAGAAACATATGTTAACGTTTGGGGAACACAATGTAATTGATCCTGCCATCATCTAACCTACCCACCCTAACTTCCTATGTACCTTTCGTGTCGTTCCCCTTGTTTTCGACGGAGGTCGACACAAAAGATTTTCGATGGAATTCCAAGATTTCACTCTAAACAAGTTCTACTTTGTGGCCTATGACAAGTGATTCTTAGAAAAACTCTCTAATAGTCCACTTGTTCAAATTTAGGTTCTCTAGGGTGGGGCATTTGATTGCACAACCACGAAGAAGTCTAGCTCGTTTCTAAAGCCGGATTGGAAACTTCTCTTTGTTTTGAGTTCGCTGAAATCAGCGCCGGTAGTCCCTAATGTCACATCGAGAAACATATATTAACGGTTGGGGAACACAATGTAATTGATCCTACAATCATCTAACCTACCCACCCTAACTTCCTATGTACCTTTCGTGTCGTTCCCCTTCTTGTTTGATGCGTAGGTCGACACAAAGATTTTCAATGGAATTCTAATATTTCACTCTAAACAAGTGCTATTTTGAGGCCTATGACAAGTGATTCTTAGAAAAACTCTCTAATAGTCCACTTGTTCAAATTTAGGTTCTCTAGGGTGGGGCATTTGATTCCACAACCGCGGAAAAGTCTAGCTCGATTCTATAGCCGGATTGGAAACTTCTCTTTGTTTTGAGTTCGCTGAAATCAGCGCCAACAGTCCCTAATGTCACATCCAAGTAACATATATTAACGTTTGGGGAACACAATGTAAATGATCCTACCATCATCTAACCTACCCACCCTAACTTCCTATGTACCTTTCGTGTCGTTCCCTTGTTTTCGGCACGGAGGTCGACACAAAAGATTTTCGATGGAATTCCAAGATTTCACTCTAAACAAGTTCTACTTTGTGGCCTATGACAAGTGATTCTTAGAAGAACTCTCTAATAGTCCACTTGTTCAAATTTAGGTTCTCTAGGGTGGGGCATTTGATTGCACAACCGCGAAGAAGTCTAGCTCGTTTCTAAAGCCGGATTGGAAACTTCTCTTTGTTTTGAGTTCGCTGAAATCAGCGCCCGGCAGTCCCTAATGTCACATCTAGAAACATATATTAACGGTTGGGGAACACAATGTAATTGATCCTACAATCATCTAACCTACCCACCCTAACTTCCTATGTACCTTTCGTGTCGTTCCCCTTCTTGTTTCGGTACGTAGGTCGACACAAAGATTTTCAATGGAATTCTAATATTTCACTCTAAACAAGTGCTATTTTGAGGCCTATGACAAGTGATTCTTAGAAAAACTCTCTAATAGTCCACTTGTTCAAATTTAGGTTCTCTAGGGTGGGGCATTTGATTCCACAACCGCGGAAAAGTCTAGCTCGATTCTATAGCCGGATTGGAAACTTCTCTTTGTTTTGAGTTCGCGCTGAAATCAGCGCCAACAGTCCCTAATGTCACATCCAGTAACATATATTAACGGTTGGGGAACACAATGTAAATGATCCTACCATCATCTAACCTACCCACCCTAACTTCCTATGTACCTTTCGTGTCATTCCCTTGTTTTCGATACGGAGGTCGACACAAAAGATTTTCGATGGAATTCCAAGATTTCACTCTAAACAAGTTCTACTTTGAGGCCTATGACAAGTGATTCTTAGAAAAACTCTCTAATAGTCCACTTGTTCAAATTTAGGTTAACTAGGGTGGGGCATTTGATTCCACAACGGCAAAGAAGTCTAGCTCGTTTCTAAAGCCGGATTGGAAACATCTCTTTGTTCATCTAGAAACATATGTTAACGGTTGGGGAACACAATGTAATTGATCCTGCCATCATCTAACCTTCCCACCCTAACTTCCTATGTACCTTTAGGTTTTGTCGTTCCCTTGTTTGATACGGAGGGTCGACACAAAAGATTTTCGATGGAATTCCAAGATTTCACTCTAAACAAGTTCTACTTTGTGGCCAAAACTCTCTAATAGTCCACTTGTTCAAATTTAGGTTAGCTAGGGTGGGGCATTTGATTCCACAACGGCAAAGAAGTCTA